>OMLB01054982.1:0-16445 GCA_900302555.1 Myripristis jacobus
CCATTGATAAAGCAAGAAATTCCACTAATTAACCCTGATAAGGCACACCTGTGAAGTGAAAACCATTTCAGGTGACTACCTCTTGAAGCTCATGGAGAGAATGCCAAGAGTGTGCAAAGCAGTAATCAGAGCAAAGGGTGGCTATTTTGAAGAAACTAGAATATAAAACATGTTTTCAGTTATTTCACCTTTTTTTGGTAAGTACATAACTCCACATGTGTTCATTCATAGTTTTGATGCCTTCAGTGAGAATCTACAATGTAAATAGTCCTGAAAATAAAGAAAACGGATTGAATGAGAAGGTGTGTCCAAACTTTTGGCCTGTACTGTAAATCCAATACAATTCGGTACTCAGAAGCATCCAGGGGTTTTTAAAATCCCGGTCCTGTAGGGGCTTCCAAGGGCATCACAGCATACTAAGGAATAGTTTAAAGTCACTGTGATTAAATTCCCTAGAATGCGAAAAATGTATGAGACTATTTTAGCAGTATGTCTTACTACTTTGCTGATTTCAGCCCGGGGGTCCAGAACATGAAAGACTTTGAAAATCCCTGATCTGTCTTATCCACTTTCTCTTTGTTTGTTTTGAATCGAGACATAAAACTGGAACATTATTGTGGTAATCATGTTATAATGTTCAATTATTTATATCGGATTGCATAAGTGATACCAAGGATGCATTTTTTTCAGCTTCATAGTGTCCCTTATGATTTTTTTTTCTCATAATACAAGTCTACAATGTGAAGTTTGTTGAGTTTAGTATTCAACAGTTTGACTGATTTGATTTTGCTCTTTTGGGGAGTTTGATCATATTTGGGCAAGTGAATGCTGTGGTCAAATCACCCCTCCCAAAATACAACTTCTCACAGGTATCTAAAATAACAGTGACATAAAACTATTGTAATTTATGCTGCTCCCCCCCACCCCCTCTGTAATCGCTGGAGGTCCCCTGACCACTCTGTGAGTACCACTGTATCACATTAAGTATCTGGTGAGCAATATGCCACACTGAATCTCCTCCTCTGTGCTCTGAGTCACACTGAGTCAGCTGGGAGGGGGGCAAAAATCTGACATACTGTCCTGACATAATACTCAAAACCTCTTATCAGGACCTGTATTCCCTTCCTTCCTGTTTTCATTTTCTGCCTTTGCCACACAGTCATTGTCTTCTTTTGACAACAGCTCTCAGTTCTATATTCCATGTTACTCACACAAATTGTGAAAGTGAGATCAAGTTTTGGCTAAGTTCATTGGAAAAACAGCATGAGCCCCTTTGGACAAACAATTTCAATGCAATGAAAAGGATGATTATTTATGTCATTGTTTGCTACTGTAATTGTATTTATTCTGCCTTAACAGAAAAGCTTTCTTCTGCCTGGAGCTAGCCCAAAATGCAGCTGTTAGGCTTTTGAACAGATCAGGACATAATAACCAACCGTTCTAGCCAATGAACATGAGCCTTATTCATTTCTTAGTTGATTTCAAGATTACTTTTAAAGCAGTGAAAGGCTTGGGCAAAAATATAGGTGGGGGCCACCTATATTTTTGAACTTATACAAGAAAGCAGCCATAACTCAGTGCACAAAGTTCTTTGAAAGGACCATTCCAATGATTTTGCATGCTTGGTGTAATATGTACAAATTGTACATACCCCTTTCTTGTACTCTTTTCCCAAAGCGGGCAGTCATATTTTAGAACTCAACTCTGTGGGTTTATGAATGGCAACAACTTTGTTAGCCACAGAAGCAGATCATCAATATAAGGTCGGTGTTTCAACCAAATTTAGAAATTGATGGATTTTGATTATATGTTGTGGAATCTTTAGTACCCTCGCTTGATTTGGAAAATGGTTTATTGCAATGTAAAATGCCCATAAATTGTAGTAAATGGGCCAAACATTCAAAATCATTGGTATGGTCCTTTAAATGTGCCAATATCTAAGCTGAAGGCATGAAGTGATACAACTACCTCCCAGTATACAGCAATATACAATACTATATTCAGCAAGCTCCCCTGTGCTCACTTTAAAAGGAATAGTTCACCTCAAAATGAACATTTTGTCATTATCAAATCCAAAAAATTCAATATTATATAGTATGTTTTTGGGTTGTCCATCTGTCTGCTCCATTATTGTGAATGTGATGTCCCAGGAATGCCTTGAGGGACTTAGGTTGTAAAATAAAAAAAAAAATCTAAAAAATCTAACTTTCAGACGTGGAAGACTGAGCTTTTGAGGAGCACATTAAGGCATTAAGACGTTTCACAAGATCACTCTAGTGCAACCAGAACTCTCTCAGCGAGGAAAAGTAAGGAGATAATGGGGTAAATACTGGACTTTTGAACCCAAAACCTAAATTTTTTGGCTTCAGAACACTTGAATTATGCTGATTATGGTAATTTATGGTCATTTCTTGCCCTTTTAGTAACAATAAATAACCATGCACTGTCCGCCCCGGTACTTTTGGAGAAAGCTGATCCGAGCTGTGCCAGCTGTATGATTTGCTGACCTACAAATTTGACTGGTGATTAGATAATGACAAAATTTTCATTAGTGGGTGAACTATTTTTTTTCGTATTTTTATAACCTTGTTTTTTACTGTGAATTTTTATTTCTGTCATTTGTATTTTATGTTTGTATTGATTTACTTGATTTCACTGATGTCTTGTACTTGCTTTTCTGTCTCTTTTTCTTTTAATCTATATAAAGGCTTTTAACAACTTTTGTTTGAAAGGTGCTACATCAACAAAGTTTATTATTACTATTAATTATAATTTGTCTTTGAGCTTGTCCTCTGTATGGAAGATTTATGTTTTTGGTTAAAAAAAAAAAAAATCATGTTCTTTATTTGAAGCTTATTTGGAACCCTTTACCCCCGATACAGTGTGAAAGAGTTTTACAGGCCCACAGTATATACAATAAACTTTATTATTCCTGAGAGCTGACACTATCTCTCTTTCTTCCAGGAGCGCTGACTGAGTGTTACGATGAACTGGGGAACCGTTACCAGCTGCCAGTCTACTGCCTGTCTCCTCCCGTCAACATGATTGAAGAGCGCTCCGACGAACCCGACGGCTCTGATCCAGACTCCGGGGCTGCAGACCCGTCCACAGGCAGCGCCAGTGACAGTGGCTCAGGAGGGGAGTGCCAGCTTCGGCTAAGGCTCTCCACTGGTCGTGACCTCCGTCTGGCTGTCCGCTCCACGGACACGGTGGGCATGATGAAACGCCGCCTGCAAAGTCAGGAGGGAGTTGCGGCCGCGACCCAACGCTGGTTCTTCTCAGGTCGGCCACTGACAGACCGGCTTCGCTTGGACCAGCTCAACATCTCCAGAGACTACGTAGTGCAGGTCATCCTCAGCCAGCCGCCACCACCGCCACCTGTATCGACGCCGGGACATACACCGGGTGCCGCAGGGTCAGTGGCGGTGGAAAGTGTGGCCACACTGCCACAGGAGCCCACGCCAGTAGAGAACTAACTCACCCAGTGTGGAGACGGGCACGCAGGCAGGCTGGCAACGCAGGAGAAGGAGGATGACAATTGAGGGAGGAAAGAAAGAGAAGGATGTTTGGCACTATCTTTTCTGCTTTGGTCCACACTACTCTCATCTCTTCTCTTTTCTTCTCTTCTCTTTTCTCTTTCGTCTCTTCTATTTTCTCTTCTCTTCTCATCTCTTCACTTTTCTCTTCTCTTCTCTTCTCTTCTCTTCTCTTCTCTTCTCTTCTCTTCTCTTCTCTTCTCTTCTCTTCTCTTCTCTTCTCTTCTCTTCTCTTCTCTTCTCTTCGTTGTTTTTGCAAGCCATGCTGAGAAAAAGGTTTGCGAAGTGAGTTAGAGCAGGGTGGGAGGGGATCGAGCAAAGGACTCTTGAATTGAGAAAAGACTCTTCCTCCTGGTTTTACAAACTGACATTTTGACCTTTTTAAGTCTTTTAAAACTGTTCCTATGGAAACCAAACAACAAAAAGGAACTTTGTCGGAGGGTGATACATTTAAAGGGTTTTATTAGCGACGCTTGTGTTCGAATGTTTCTGTGTTTCAGTCTCCATTCATCGGCTGGTCTACGGTGAGGCTGGGTTGGAGGGATTCTGTTCATAAAGCTAGAGGGTTATACATACAGTACAGTATATTTCCAGCTCAGAGGCCCTGCTCACACTTGGTACTAAACATCTTTCTCGGGTGATCTGATAAGCCAAGACAAGACAGATCGCCATTCACACGTGGCATTATCATGCCTCTCAAATGCATCACCACCGATGACTTTGAACGGTTCACTTAACTCTCTGCCTCAGACCTTTCAGAAATACTTAATTTCTTCATTTTTCTTATTTTTTTCTTTTCCTTACTTTTCCTAATTTTCCTATACCTCCATACTCCATGCTGTAACTGTTTTCCTAATATTCCCCCCCTATCCTATTCCTTACCCTTGGCTCATTCATGAAGCAGTTGTCATTTGTAATTGTCATTCATTGTAGTTGACTGTTTTTTGGATTATCTGATGAAAACACCATCTCATCACAACAAAAAAACAACAAAAAAAATTCATTCAAATTTGAATTTCTTGCCAACAGTGTGCTATCAAATCCACACATAACCGTACACCCTACAGATGCTATGTGGCCCAATGCATCATGACCACATCTGAAGGTGGTTTGAGTGATTGGATCAGGATTGTGTCAACAAGATGCACTGAACCCCATTCACACGGCCACAGAGCGCTGTCGGCTTTGTAATGATTCACGCAAGACAGATGTTAAAACCAAGTGTGAACAGGTTCAAAGAGAAGGGGAATTAAAATAGTTAAATGAGTACTCCATTCATAATACATAATTTTTGTATCAAGTACTCGCTGTGTGTGCTGTCGTCAATATTTGGTCCTGAAAGTTCAACTGGAAAGCCTTCATGGTAAAAATCATAAAAAAACAGTGTCCTTAATTTTACAATTTTACAACAGCTAAATGCTATCAACAGCTGCATTTTAAAAAGCCCACATTTTTGCTCGAATCTGTGTTTTTGATATACAAGTTTATCTTGAAGGCTGATGGGTAAAGCTTTCTTGAATTCTGCACATGGTGAGTAGTTGATACAAAATTTATACATTATGGATGAAGTATCCCTTTAAATCACTAAAAGCAATTATTCTCAAATATATGGGAAGCAGTTCATTTATTACTTTTTCATTTTCTACTTTGAATAAAGCTATATAGGATTACTACTACAGGGGTGAAATTGATACACACTATAATACTTGTCGTCATCATTCCCCAAAACCTGAATACTTACAGTACGTCACTTGGGTGGTGACTCATCAACCTAACAGCCATGAAGAAAGATTAGTATTGCTAGTTAAAGGACAAATTCACTATTTTGGAACCCGGGCCCTATTTACAGATTATCTAGCATCATCCTCAGATGTAGAGACCATCATTCCAAAATAGCGAACTTGGTCCTTCAGTGAATGGATGTGTCTTTCCTCTCGTCAAGGGGCCGCGGTCAGGGGCCGTGACTGGTTTATTACGCTGCCACTGGGTTACATATTCACTTTCACTCTATTTAACAGAACAATCAGAGCAGTTGTGTACTTAACATTAGGTAATCAGTGTGTGTGTGTGTTTGTGTGTGCGTGCGTGAATGTGATTATATGATTCAGCACACATCCACAACTACTCATGGGACAAAAGAATGGACTTCAGAAACACAGTTGCATATTTTAATGAAAATAGAATGTTTTTAATTAAATTGACCATCATTTCTACTGCTGGATTTCTGTGTGGTATTATTTATTTTTTTCCTTTGAGAGACTGAACTCTGATCATACAAGTAGACTGCTCAGTGATCAGAAACACATCACACAAGGAGAAAGAGAAAAGCTGACTTCTTGAGAACACAACAGTTTCCCCTTTCATTCCTGTTAACTTATTCAGTCCTACCAGACAGGGAAAGGAAAATCCCTTGAATAAAACACCGAGAGCCATTCCAGCTGGAGGAAGAGCCACCAAAGTCGCTGTCTGCACACGAGCTGCTATCACATTAGGCGACGCAGTTAGAGCACAGTGCAAATGTGCGATCTGCAGCCTCAACCTTACGCAGCCTGCTAAGAATGAGGAAAAGCTAGAGGGCAGAAATGACTAATGACCTACCTACCTGTCTGCCTGCCAGCATCAATCATGCTCTACTTACATTTCTAGAAAGGGAAGTTGAGCTTGAGCCTTTAGAGGAAAAGCAGTGGATGAACTACCCAGTTTAATGCCATTAAATGTGTTAAAGGTCACGCTCTACATGAGTGTCAGGAAGTGGGGAGGTGGATGGGAGACAGTAAGGTCAGTGTCTCATTAAAACTGCTGCCTTTATAATTGCCCTGCGATTTGAGAGAGAGTTTATTGGCCCTAGTGGAAATCCCAGTATTCATCATTCCTGTCCAGAGGAACAGCTTGTAATCTTGAATTTACATTTTCAATCTACTGGGACAACACGCATTTCATGACAACATTTTTTCATGACGACAGATTCAAAAAAATGTCCGGCAATTTTGGTTAAAGGTTTCTAGTTTTGCACCTGCGGGAGTTACCTCAGCCTAGACGTACATGTGCTAAAAACGACTCTTTAAATGGTGTACGAGAGAAGTTAGGAAACTAAGCGAAGGTGAGAAACCACAAACCAATAGTCTCACCTCCCTTTGTAAGTATATAGCTATTGTGAATGAAAAAAACTCCACAGCTGTTTAGAAGAGCGCTTCCTTAGGCCAATATCGCTGGTACAATGGAGCCGTTAATATACTCTGATTAAAGGTCACTTGTTATGGTGGAAACTCCTCCACAAATCATAATGCTCTGTAGAGTCACCTTCAGAGCTGTTGTTTTATACTGGCGGGGTTTTTCCAAGGTCAAAAACCATTGAAATACTAACAAAAATGTATCATAAAAACATAAGAAACAGAAGCCAGAAAGAGAGACTGATAAAAAAGTTAAACATTTTGGTTCATAGTGAAAACTCAAGAATTTTCCCTGTGTACAAATATATATATGAAAACATCTTTTTAACAAAATATTACAAATGTGGTCAATTTACAAGTATAGTTCTTGGGATCAGACTAATGATTTCATTTTTAACCATTTTTAGTCATATTTGTTTTGCTTGAGTACACGTTGCGCACTTCTTTTTCTCTCACCACCAGACAGTGACTCCATTCTCCAGTCTTTCTGTTTCCAGTGGAGTTTCAATATGGAAACTGACACTTTCTTGTGACACCTTTTCCAGTTCCCTGTCCCAGGAGTTTCTGATTGCTTTTTTTTCCTACTTCCTCCCAGATGAGGAGGTCAGTGTGCACACAAAAATGAGCTGACATGCACACAGTGGATTGGAACATTACTTATAGATCATACATTTTGCCATGATTATCATCTTCCTCATGAGGGAGCTGGATAAAAGATGAGCAGAAGTCCCTCAAAAATCCACAAAATCATCATCACTGTCAACTTGGACATCATCCACACCAACCAACCATCTTCATAATGGATTGAGGACCTGGTATGTGTAAAATGAAGTGTAATTCTGACATCATGAGCCTTTTTTTTCCCAGGTAATGATATCATTCACCCTGACACACATACACACACACACACACACACACACACACACACGCATACACACATGCACCACCTCTCAGATCATGAAATACACAGCACAAACACCCTCACCACACGCACATGTATGCGGGCAGTTCCTCTTATGCAGGTTGGGGTTTTTCAACCTTCTGCTTCTGTCCAATATAAATATGAGCCTGTCACACTGATGAGTTCACAGAGACAACCTGAACACACACTAACACACACACACACAGCTCTCAGCACAAGCATCTCACCTCTGTTACACACTCATTGAACCAGCAGTCCTCGTTGTGTCCATTTTGGGTCAACTCCTCGACTCAAGGTAAGATCAGTGGTGATGCTTAGACTTATTTTCTGTCTTTTATTGTATTTTTAAGTTTAAGTTGAAATTTTGATGACAGAAATTGCCAAGTGTTCCGCGTTGGCATGAAAAGAAGAGCACGTTGTCAGTTTCTGTGAAGACATTTTCCTTGTAGAATAGCTACAGTATGAAGACACAATTAAATACTGAAATACTGTCTGAGACATTTCAGGCACTGACGTCAACAGTATTTTGGAAAGAGCCCCATGGAATTTTTGCCATCTATGAAAATTATTTTTGAACGGACCAGTTCAAATGTTAAATTAATTTGCTTTATTTATTTGAGCTGCCCCATTGAGTGGAAGCTCTTTTTTTCCAAGACCTGAGGCAGCTTGATGTACTCTGTATCAAACTATCAGACTTGAGCTGTAGATCGGGACCCCAAACACGTCTTGTGCTTATTTCCAGGGTAATGAGTCCAGTATGATACACCACTTTAGCTGCACATTTATCCTATAGGATGTTAAAATCAGAAGTGTAGTCTACTCAAATTACCTATCTCTATTTACCGACACACCACTTACCATTGAATTGTACTGGAAGGTGAAATTAGAGTGTTACTGCTACATCCACACTACTGGCTTGGATTAATTAACAGCATAGGTACAGCAATACAACAATGTAATATACTGAACCAACATGCTATACTAATTTACTGTCCTCTGCACCAGATGCATACCTTGCTCCTCATGGTCCTCTGCGTGGCACTGCACTGTGCCAGCTCTGACAGCCACCAAGACCCAGTCATAGAGACTCTAATGGATAACGGTAACTCTCCCTTTTTTCTCCAGAGCACAGTGTGCTTCCTCACCACCTGACTTCCCATCCCATGTTGTAAATATTGATTTAGACCGGTATTTGTGAATGCATGTGTTGTATTTTATTTTCCATTTCACTAGTTCTGGTCCTGAGGGTGCCCCACAGCCCAGGTACCAGGTTCCATGTTCCTCTGATCTGTGGAGAAGCCCATCAAAACCAGCCTGTGTTTTGGAAGAAAAACGGTATCCGCTTACTATTGCAACTACTGCTACTGCAAAACAGCATTATTACCACTACTGCCTTCCTGTAGCTACAACTACCACTACTACCACTGTTAACATTTCTAAGCAATGGCATAAATGCTGTGTTCCCCTGGGTCTCTGTCGCAGGTAAGATACTCAGGCCACCTCTGCAGGGGAGCCAGGTCAGCGTTCTGGTGGAGGAGATGGACGCGGGGAACTACAGCTGCCACCTCAGCCCAGATGGACAGTACCTCAACCACACTCTGGTCCTGGTCCGGCTGAACCCGGATAACATGTCTGTCATACTGCAGGAATCAGATTCTGGGGAAGGTGAGATAAGAAAACCTGGAGGAGAGAGGGAAGAAAGGATAGAGAAAAGGACAGACTGAGGGAGGGAGGGAGAGAGAGATTTGCGGTCCAACTGGACTCAGGGGGAAAAAAAATGATTCTCTAGAAAGGACACCACACAGATACCATGGAACAGGTGAGATAAGAAAGATGGAGGAGGGGGGGATAGAGACTAGAGGGAGAGACAGTGAAAGAGGGTTGTGCTCCAAAGGCAGACAGCATGGTCGCGATAAGATGACCAGATAAACTGCAAGGCACAGGGAAAAAAGGCCTAAGTTGACAGATAAAAGGAGCTGGGGAAGAAACAGGTGGATAGAGAGAGAGAGAAAATATCAGAGAGTCATGGCAGATAAAAGACACAGGTAACAAAAACAGTAGAATAGAGAAGAATAGCGGAGAAATTGAGAGTGAGACACTGTCACTACAGCACAGAGTGAAAGAGACAGATTAAAGGTATAACATGAGGCGTTTTTAACCACCAGATTATCATTGTCAGATTCATTGTGATACCCTGATATAATTAAGATAAGCACAGAGACCCTGGCTGAGATGACTGGTAGACATCTCACCACCGTTTCACAAGTGGTTTTCAAAAAGAAGGGCTACATTTCTCATAACATCTGTTGCTTCCTGTCACAAAGCAGATTCTGTTTCTTCTGTGAAAGGATTTCTCTTGCACTTCAGGGAAGACAATATTGAAATGATTTTTTTGTCACCAGGTTTTCATAACCTCTGAAAGCTTTAGCACTGTCTGTGCTTAAAGGACAGCGGCCCTCCTCCTGGTTAGAGCAATCTCTCGTTTGTGCTGTGAAGCAGTTTCCCAATTTCTGAAATCCCAAATCCAATCTGAGGACACAAACCATAAAATGCGGTGTAGAAGCTGGTAGAGGTTGGGAGTCTTTAAAGCAATGGTCTCGTTTCTTTACTATAATCACACTAATGCCTCATAATTAACATGATTTATCACTATCAAAACAAAGTGTTCCAAAAAACAAAAATGGTCCTTTGGAACACTCAGCAAAACAGTCATATTTATCATAACAAGATGAAGCACAGACACTAACTGTGCTGTGTTTCTGTCCCTCCAGGACACATCCAGTGTTCAGGACACAACTACAACGGCTCCTTCCACTGCAGGTGGACCAGACAGTCCTCTCGATCACGTGCCGCTGTGCTGCTGGTGAGGGCAGAACGGTAAGACAAAAACTAAACATGTCAATACTTATCCAGCTCGTTTGAATCACTTGTAACAAACCGAAGGTCCTGCGTACATCCAGTGGAAGAGTGTAACACAAAAACTGCCACAGTTGAGAGGAGTTGAAGACTTTGTTCCAAAATGAGACAACCACCATTTAAAGGTCCATTATGCAAAATTACCCAGGGTCAGGTTAAGTGAGGATCATTTTAGGCTCAACTGGCAAAAAAAAAAGTGGAATACGTATATTGTGTTATGGCTAATCACTAGACAAATCACATAGAAATTTTATGCTTATTCCTTTTTTGGCATCTCAGCTTTATTTGACAGTCACAGTAGAGAGAGACAGGAAAGGCAGGGGAGAGAAGGGCAGCAAAGGACCTGAGGTCAGATTTGAACCGAGGACACTGTGATCAGGACTCAGTCTTAACAAGCAGCATGCGCCCTTATCCAGTGAGCTACTGGGGGGTGTTACGTCCTTATTTCATTTTTTTCCCCAGTTGATTCTTAGATGGTCCTCACTTTTTGAATATATCCTCTGCAATTTTGTAGTGCACCTTTAAGAAAAAAACAAACACCCCAAAATTGAGTGCTTACATGAACGTTGAGGACATTATGCATTAATGTTGAAGTTAAAACATTTACTTTGAGAAATATATTTTTTCCAAAGGGATATATAAGATGTATAGCATATTAACTAACAAATACTAGCTTATATAGTGCTAACCAGTGTGTCTTTAATCCAGTAATTCTGAGGAGATTCCCTGTGAGCTGGATGCTGACGGCTCAGGAGTGTCCTGCCAGGATGCCAAGTGCGTCTTTGATGAGGAGCAGCACCGCATCTTCGTCACCGTTTACATACACAGTGTCTCTCGACTGGAGGGATACACAACCGCTTTCTACCTGAGAGACATAGGTAAGCCATTGAGTGGCAATGCACAGTATGTTTCTATTAATGTGTGTCTTTTAAAAATTTGCTAATTAGGTGTGAGATGTGTGGGGTTTGTCACATACAGACGGCAACAAGTCAGTACCTGTTAAGTACTTAATGGTTTACTGCAGGGGTTTTCAAACTTTTTCATGCCCCCAAGTTGACTTTCATTAAAGCTGTGGACCCAGTTTGAAGTGATTTTTCCTAAGGGGCCCTCATATGAAAAGATATTGTTTGTAATATGTATTCATTGTGTGGACGCCATATTTGAATATTTAGAGTTGGATTTAAAGTGTTGCGATTTAAAGATAGTTACAGTAAAGATAGTTCTTCCTCTTGCAGTGTGAATTAAATTATAGCAAGATTAAACTTACTCATATTTCTGGGAGATCCCCTAGACACTATTCAAGAACCCACAGGTGCCCCTGGGCCCCTCTCTGAAAATCTCTGGTTTGCTATATTTGTCTGTGGTTGATGACTGAATTGAAGTGGCATCTCCGGCAGTGTGACCTATATGTGTGTGTGTGTGAGAGAGGGAGAGCGAGTGAGAGAGATATATGTTTCTGGTTTTCCTGTGTTGCTTCCTCAACACTGCAAACACTGAGCTCTTCACCTCAATAATGAGATAAGTGACAGAGTTTCCTCTTCCTCTCTAATATTGATTTAATCGTGAGCTGAATGAGCAAGGGAGAGTGTTGTAACCTGCTCACTCATGTGCTCTCCTCCATTCGTCCTCCTCCTCCTCAGTGCGGCCTGAGCACCTCCCTAACCTGAGCTACAGTGAGGGCGGGCTGTTCACATGGGACAACCCAGACTCCTGGCAGAAGCCCTGCTCCTTCTTCAGCCTGGAGTTCGAGGTCTTGGTGGTCTATCATGAGGAGACCTGTGACGCTGCAGGCAAACAGCACTTTATAAAGGTAACAACAACAAGGGTGCACGCTGCAGATATTCTGTTCAAGATAAATGTCACTATTGTAGAACATACATTGTGTTGAGTGTCTTCTAATTTAGTCACACTTCTCTATCTTTGCCTTCTTCTTCCTTCCTTGGTGCGTGTGCAGGTGACTGAGGAAAACAACTACATAGTCTCTAACAAAAACAAGAAGTATGTTTTCTGTGTGCGGGCAAGGGATAAGCACACTCAGGGGCCATGGGGTGACTGGAGCCACTATGTGTGAGTATATTTAGGTTTATCACAACAACTAGCAGTAAAATCACTAATAAGAAATCAGTCCCAATTTGACTAAGTTTAAAAACTATTTAGACCACATGCATTAGTTGAAGAATACATGAGGTCACTCTGGGAAAAGCATGTATCAAAAAGAAACATCGGCTGATTCATTCTCTTCCATCCCAACCTGTCCTGTCTCCAGGGTGAAGAAACACAGGATGAACCACTAAGGAGGGAAGAAAGAACATGAATGCAGAAGGGCTATTGCAGTTTTAATGAAATAATCAGTCTATTAAATCAGTTTACAGTAAGATGTGCTATGAAAATGTACAGTATTTATTTGTGGCATTTGTTAGTTTTATCTCAGTGAAACATGGCTATATTAATGTTAAGTATTTGTTAAGAAACAGATGACTTACTCCTCTCTGACTGTTAAGACCATTATGAATTGTTTAAAATGTTTTATTTGCATTTCAGTTATTGAGGTACACAATTATTACGAAAACAATTTCCCTTCAAAATTTATAATAAAAAAGTTGCTTGATATTGCAATCTTTGTGGTTACTCGTGCTGATCTGAGGAGAATACTTCATTGAGCTTTTAGTATTTTGAATATTTATAGCCACAGTGGATATTTGTGAATGATGTGTTTCAATATTGCAAACATGCTTAGTACATTCAGCATAAATTATTCTTATGAGACAATGAACACGACAGGTTGTTTAGTAAAAAAAAAAAAAAAAAAGGTTTATTCTCATATTTACAGCCGGGATATCAGGGATGTGATGAGGTTAACACAAAAAGGCAGGAAAACAGGGAATCTTTTTGAGAAATGAATGGGAGCTCAATGTCCGAGAGACCTGAAAAGTGGGCAAAATCTGAAAAATCACATCCCTGAGGATGTTTCCAAGATGTTCCAGGTACAACATGGAGTATCCTTGTCCCATGACACCCTTGCAAGGGGCCAACACACCCCTTATTCACCCACAACTTATAACCAATAACTGGTGGATGACAATGAGTGCATAAACATTATTTTCACATGCTGCGGGAAAAAAAAAAGCAGATCTGGTGAAGTTACACATGTGCTGTATCCCCAATGTCCTTATCTGTCTGCTCTTTGTATTCCACATCCTCATCCCTCATCCTCACTTTGTTAATTAACACTTGAGGTACCCAAACAGTTAAATAAGAGCTCTAAACAACAGAACAGAGTTTAGTAAGTGCTGCTTCAAAAATAGACATTATGGTGTGTCTGAGTGTGTGTGCCAGCCTGTAAAAACCACACACAAACACAAACCCAATTCTGGGCATCTATGCGTGCACACACACACATGCCCATCCACCCTTATAAACCTGACCATCTATCTGATATACATTTCAACATCCTACAACTCAAAGGCCTCGGTCCAGTGATCCTTGCATACAAGTAACAGCAGGTAACACAATTTTCTGACCGGAAACAGGTATGTTATTTGCCCATTCTTTTGATGAAAATATTGCAATGTGAAAATGCCACAAACCATTTTGATCTCACCTTTTTTTTTCTCACAGTAGCTGTGAAGATTATTGCATATTATTATATGGCAAATGGTGTAGGCGTTTGTAACATATTCAAAGACTCGCTGTATCTTTTATTTTTACTGTTGCCCTCCACGTTCATCCCTCAACACAGCTTCAGAAAGAGGCTATATTATAGTAGTTTGTTTTTACTCACATCCTCTCCTCTCCTCTGTTGCATTTCCCTGTACTCTTTCTCATTCTTGTCTCTCATTCCCATCTAAAATTTTAATGTCTTCAACTATTAGGTTTTATTTATTTCATTAAACTTTCTCCAAAACTCCCACTCCCCTCAGCAACAATGTGCCACTTCTAAGTTTGCTACAGGGGAGGAGGGCCACACTTAATGACCTTCACTGTAACCTGCTTGGAGTGCAGATAGAGATCGCCACATAGAACAATGCAACAAGTGCCAGAAGGTTTAGACAATCACAGGACAGTACATCAAAGTCCTTTAGGTAGGACTAATATTCTGTGAATGACAAGGCACTATCTACACCAGGGGTCAGCAACCTTAGGTAGGTGCATTCGGTAGCTTAATCAATGGCACACTAACAATAAGTGTGCAAGAGAGGATTTTTTATTTTTTTGGACATATTAATGCCCTCTCAACTGTGTTTTTTAGTGTGACTGATGGTACAACCTGCTGCTCAAATCATGCCGGTTCGGGCTCAGCAGACGACGGCAGCCCTGTTTGCTAAGAAAACTTAAAGTAAAGGTTCAAGCATTGCAGCCCTCGTGGCGAGAGGAGAGAGGCGCCTTGAGTATTTTATGTTTTGAAAATGCTGTTTGCTGAATGTTGACTGTTAAACGCCTTTTTGAGATATAACACAAGAAAACTATCAAGGATGAGGCAGACAAGGCAGAATCAATCAAACATGTTCGCGTTGAGCCATCTTTGCACCTTGAAAGTCTATCGTTGCAATGCACGTCGCCTGTAGGTATAGAATAAAACTACAGATCCATTTAAATTTTGATTTTCATGTGTTGTCATCATTAAACTTGGTTGTTAATGTTGATATGGCACACTGATTAACAAGAACATCTAAAACTGGCACTTCGTATCAAAAAGGTTGCTGACCCCTGATCTACACTGAGCTGATGCAGTAAACCCATCCATCTACAACTCCAAGCAGGTTAAAAAAAACATAATACTAAGAATTATTTGCAAGTGTTGTTTGATTGGAGTCTGCAGACCTTTATATCAAGCTCTGTCTGAGGTACCTGACCGTAGTATGTGTGTGACAGGGGAGAAACAGAGAACATGCAGCTATATAAATAGAAAAGCCCATCTCAGTCCTGAGCTTTTGAGTGTTTGTTCATAGTTGTAGAGGAAGTATGGTAATTTGTAGCAAGGTTGGGGATGAAAGGGCTGTCATGTCAGTTTGTGTGTGCGTACATAGGAGAGAGAGAGAGAGTGTGAGGGAGTGGGAGTGTGTGTGTGTGTGTGTGGGTGTGTGTGTGTGTGTGTGTGTGTGTGGACTGGGGGTAATAAGACAGTAGCATCCAGCACTGTTCTGTGTCCAGGATGAAGTCCATCAGAGAGGACTTCCCTCAGTGGTTCTGCCTCTTAGATAGGTACCTGCACACACGCACACGCACACACACACACACACATGCACACATTTTATTTTAGCATTTGTGAGATTCACATGCTGATATATTACATTTCTGGACATGACTTTTTTTTATTATTCACTGACAATTGATTAATCACCATTAATAATTTCTCTGAGCAATGTTAATGATAACTGATTAATCAATGATTCATTTATTATATAGCTATAGGCAATTTTCTGTACTTTTTCATCGATTTTCAGTGACCTACGGTTGTCTCTCTGCCTCTTATTGGTAAATATTTTAGGACTAGCCTTCATAGCTCGAAATTGTTTTCATGTCCGCTCAATATCTCAAATGTAAAAAAACAACCCTTTGACCTTTGGTAGAGGAAAAGAAAACACAACAATGCACAAAAGAATTGAATTTATTAATCATTTAATCATTAATTTAATCTATCACTGACATTACTGACTGATCCATAAAGGGGATTCCAAACATCTGTAACCCTATAAAGCATTTTTGAAAAGTGCTGCACACGTCAATTATTATTATAATCAAAATATCCTCATTTTAGGTGTGTGGTGTTAGATGTGTGTGCCCACCTCTCCCAGTGTTTGTGGTTGAGTCCAGTGAAGTCATCAAGCTTGGCGATCTCTTTGAGGTACTGGGCCAGTTTGTACAGCTCCCTGTCCTTCTCCCTGTTCAGATGGGCCTTCA
>OMLB01054985.1:0-19091 GCA_900302555.1 Myripristis jacobus
TAAGTCCTTATAAGATGCTTATTAACATTATTATGTGTTAATAAGAATATATGTGTTTATAATAGACTTTTTCAACAGCAGTCATTTTGACATGAAATAGCAGGGTAAACACAGGTGTTACTAATGACATTAATGAAGATTCTGATCCATTTAAGTGGAGCAGAGTCTTTCTGGTGAGTAAGCATGAACAATAGCAGGACCCTGGCTTTCTTAGACCTGAATGGAACAGAACCTTAATTAATGTCATTAGTAACACCTGTGTTTACCCTGCTATTTCATGTCAAAATGGCTGCCGTGAGAAAGGTTTGTTAGCTATTATTAAGTAGCTGACAAGACTAACCTAGCTAAACACAAACAAATGATGTTAACAACATGGATGGTCTGGAGCATTTAATGTTACCTCTATGGCTGCTCAACTTAAAAGGCTTCATGTCGTCATTTATCTCTGATTTGATAGCGTTTCCAAGACTTCTGGATTTAAACAAAAAAAAATCAGAAAGTAAAATAAAAATTGTCTGTGGAGAAATGAGAAATGAATGAGGTTTGATATCTGGATGACTGTTTGTGTATGAAAAAAGAAAATTAGAAGTAGATTTAAAACAATAAATTACTAACTGTTAAGCGGTTAGCCACCCATGATGACCCATCGCACACTGACAGAGTTGTACAGATTCTCTTCCTCTTAATACTTGTGAACACATCAAACAAAGAAATGGACATGGTAGCTAGTTAACCAGCTATTTTCATGGCGTTTCATTTAGCCAAATAATTTTTTCCGGTTAGAAAGTGGCAACAGGATTCAGCTGATCCAGTCTCATTTAAGAGGGAAATGAGCAGATAAAAACATCAAAGTTTTGAATGCCAGCTTAAATCACAGGCTGGAATAGGGATGATGATGTGAAAACCTCATGGATTTTCCCCAGAGAGAAAACCAGAATTCCATATTTGTGCAAAGGTTTGGAGTCAACGGTCCATCTGATTTCTGAGGCCTGAGGTTCCTCCACATGGTTTATAGGTTTTATTGACCAGGTTTTGATGCAGAGCTTAAGGCCAACAAAAATGTTCAATGTGTAAAAAGTGTAATAGCTACTTCAGTCAAACCATACTTAAGTAAAAAAAAACAGATAAAACTACCCCAAAAAGTACACCACAACAGCAAGAGTAAATGTAATGTGTCACTTCCACCCTTGTGCACAACACATAGGCTACATTACACACACAGAGGCTGCTGGAGATTTTTCTGTGTATTAGCGTGCAGCCATGCATTCATGCACACAAGCTGCTGGCCAGGCAGCAGCAACAACAGATGAGCTCATCTCTGGTTAAACCTGCAGAAAACACTGAAACCGCTAATGACGGCAAACTGCTAAAATTCCCACACACGCCACGGAGGCTGGCAGAGGCGACCACCTAAATATGAGCCGCTGATGGCTAAAAATGAGCCAACCACAGATACCAGCTGCTAAAAGCAAGAGGTTAGCGTCACTGCCTGCTGTGGCTGTCACACTGGAGGCGGAGGCTGCAGGCAGCTGCTGTGTGCTCTGCAAGACGAGGGCTTGACACACACTGTTTTTGTTTATTTTTGATTTGATAT
Source organism: Myripristis jacobus (assembly GCA_900302555.1). NCBI lineage: Eukaryota > Metazoa > Chordata > Actinopteri > Holocentriformes > Holocentridae > Myripristis > Myripristis jacobus. The sequence continues at coordinate 1,595 of OMLB01054985.1, forward strand.
GTTGTAATTTAAAATAAAATAAATATCATTAACATTCAAAACTTTCTAAAAATGTACAAGCATTCAATTTTCCCTAAAACCGTATTCTTGTCTGGGTGGTCTCTGCTGACACCTCCTATAATAAAACTAATCAGCATGATAACGTTAACAGCTACACATGTACACATGTATACGGAGTGGAATCTGATCAAAATGCCTCATTAGTTTTTAATAAGATCTGCTAACTCATGTCTATCATGTTGTATCAACAACATTTACTTTTGTGGTTGAAAGCCAAAGGTGTCTCAGTCTTATTGGTTGAATTTGCATTTTTGCTGTATACTTTTGGTTATTCTGCTTCAAAAGGAAGCTTTCGCAGTTGTGTGAGGAAGGAAATAAGAGTGATGTCTAAGCCGTCGGGCTTCCCTTCACCTGACTACACACTGACCTTTCATCTTCACTTTCACCTCAGCTCTCACTTCAAATTTTCCCTTTGCAAGGGAAATACTTTTGAAGATGATAAAGAGAGACTGTAAACAAACTCTTCCATGCTGGTAGTGTTAGTCAGACGCTCCCAGCATTACTGAGCACATACTCTCTGCTAGTACATGCAGTTGCCTGAGGGTAAGAAGTATACCTTTTTTGCAGGCAGATCAAATAATTTATATTCTTTAGTCTTTCCAAATATTTTTAGTGTTTGTTTTAATCTGCATTAAGTACCAAATGGGGTGAGTGTACTTTATTAGGACAATTCAGATATTGCTAAAAAGTTGTCAGTTATAGAAAAGCAAGCTCAACAAAGGGAAGAATTTTGGCTTTAGCATTATACGGGCCAAATGACCCGTAGGACCTAATGTGAATGCGACTTAACTTTCAAACATTTAATGTGAACTCTGATCAGCACATCAAGCCTATTGAGCCACTGTGATATTCAGGCATCATTGTGTGTTTATGCAGTAATACTGCTTTGGGAAAAGATTAGCAGAAATGTGAAGTTTATGCATTTTGTAGATATTATGCTTAATATGAAAAATCATGCAATGCATGTACTTGATGATAGCACTGTTCTGACTGGTATATTTGAGCCAGCTAAATGTTTCCATAGTGCAAACCTTTTGCCAACCATCTGCACTCAAGGTGAGGTAAAGCAAGCACACCCAGAGGCATTTTGCCCATCTGGACCAGTCTGAAACTTTAGCTTGAGAAATGGACTCTATAGCTTAAATGTGCTGCCATTGCTTTGACAGTTTTCAGTGGGATAGTGGGCCTAATGCCCAGCAGACCAGTCAGACCTGTGAATGATTCCCAGGAAGAATTCATTATTCCAGATTGATCTGGGTCATACACTCTAATCCCAGACCTGTCTGACAGTGGCAACAACAGAGAGAGTCATGGGAAAAAAACTGTCTCTCACACACACTCTATCCCTCTCTCCCACTGTTTCTCACACTCTCCCTCCTTTCCTCTTTCTCCCCCTCTCCCTCTCACACACATACATGCACTTTCTTTCTATTCCCAAATCTCTTTTTCAATCGAGTTACCCCCCCTCCTCCGCTGCTCTCTCATCCAAATCCCCCATGGAATCCCAGACCTGTGTGTGAACCACAATATGGTTCTACAGATATGGGGTTTTGAGGGCTGATGTTTCTACTGATACTTTTAGTTTGAATCTGCCGCTGACTGATAATATTGTGCTGATGTTCAATATCTCTAAATCTGACCATTTTCATGGCAGAAAAGTCCTAATATTAAGTCTTTCCCCCAGAACTTCATTGTAGTCAGGGGAAAAAAGCATCTGAAAGAACATTTAGAACACCATGGGACATTAAATATATCCACTGAGACCCAGGATAATAATTATACTCATAAAGATAAAACATTCATAATAACAAATTAACTGATGTCTGCAGAGACGGCACACACCCCCCATGCCATTAACACCATGAATCCTCAAGAGAAGCATGACTTGGCTATTAGGAGGCGATCACCGGATGTGGCATAGTTTCCATTATTTCCTATATTATTTCTATATTATTTCTTCTGAGCGCTGTGGTCAATCATGACGGTGTTCTGCAGCAGAGTTGAAAGCGGTACATTGGTTAGACGACGTTTCGAGCTAACCTTGGTTCAACTTGAACCTGAAATGCTATGCCCATCAATGTCACTTCAGGGTGACATTGATGGGCATTGATGGACATTGATGTTGCTCAGAACATCGTTCTGAGCAACATTCAAGATGTGGTCTTCCACTATGCCAGGCATCCTTACTCAACTGTGTCACACCATTTGGATTGTACTTAAGAATGAATTGATTTGTTTCCCAAATAAATTGAACTGGACTGACATCTCCAAGGACAGCCTCTTTGGACGGTCTGGAGTTTCCCTAGTTGTCTCAGGTGTATTGATGGAAAACGAGCAAATCAAAGGCCCCATTTTCCTGCAGTAATTATCACAGTTATGAGAGATCTCAGTCAATTGATCTCATGGCTATGTCCAAAGCCCAATATCATTTTACAATGGTAGACACTGGTGACTATGTCTGAGAGAGAGATGGGGGCATCTTCATGGAAAGCTCCTTTGAGGACTGCTGGAGGGGAAGGAGGACCTACCACTACCTGAGGATTTCCCTGGGACAAGAGCAGCAACACTCCATGTGCTCGTCAGCAGCGAAACATATCATTGTACCTCTGATATTTTCACAGTTTCAAGAGGGGAAAAGGTCTGGCAGAAAGTCCTTGATCCTTTCATCGGTCTCTCAAGCTGTCCATCTGGATTTCAACAGCAAAGTGCAACTTCTTAATTGTCCTAAAAATTTGCATAAGTCTTGTCAATAGCGTGATTTCATATTGCCTCTGAGAGCTCCATATTTCACAGATCACTTGTCTTTTGCCTTCACATTTTCCTTGTAGAAACATATGTAGGGTGGGCACTCAGTGAAAACAGAAGTCCAAGACAATGGGGGAGCCTTCTCAAAGCTAGCTACTCTAAACAGCTGCTTTCAGGTAGGTCTTTCCTGTGAGAAAGTGTCTGGTTCACAGTATGGGATGCATTTGATCTCTCTGGTTTGTTTGGAATAAACAGAAGACAAAGTGGGTAGATAGTGATCTCCACCATGGCATATCGGACACAGAAAGAACCGCCAGAAACTCCAAGTTCATTGACAGAAAATCCAAGGAAAAAGATGCCCCAGTCCCGCCTATCCCATTTGATTGATAGGTGATCTTTAGGGTGTGCAGAACATAAACACTATACAGAAATGAGTGTTTAGCACCAAAGATGGAGACCAAATTGTAAACAACAACCCAACAAGATTACGTAGATTACTACTTTTAAGTACAGCATTAATATCTTCGAAGCCACTTTATATTTTAGGGATCCACTGATTTAGATTTTTCAGGGCTGATACCAATAATTAGTAATCCAGGATACCAATAACTGATATCTAGGGCTGATATTCATTTGTACTAAGCTGGAAAAAAGTGTCAAAAGTTACAGTTAGAACACAAACCTTGAAAAAAACAAAAAACAAAAAAACTAGAGAAAAAGACAAGAATGACAGAAAGAAAGAAATAAGAAAAAACTTAAAACCTAACCTTAAAAAAATGTTCACCCTTCTGTCCTTAAGCAAGTATTACTTACTTAGCAATAGAGCTACAACTTAGTGTTTTTGTCTTTCTGGAAAACTGAATTTAAAACATCCAGTGGAAAGGAAAAGGAAAATTGTAACCATATTATCAAAAATTTTGCTCCACGCACGCACCTCCGGTCCGCTGTCTTTCATACAAACAGGGCAGTGTCTGAGTGGTTTTCATAGCAGCCATTATGTAAATCAAAAGTACGATACTGATTATTGAAAGATTCTGGCCCCAGTATTGGCCATATTGGCTCCAATAATCAGCTGGGACAAATACTTGGCCTTTCCCTACTATATTTCCAAAATATCAGCCTTTTGCAGAGCATAGAAGAACTGTGTGATTTGCCCAGAGAAAACCATGCCTGCACCAGGCATTTTCATCATTTTCACTGGTTTGACTTCCACACTAGACCTGAAAAACCCATTCTGGTTGAAGTCTACATACCATTTTAGCTGACTCTGAATGCTGCTCAAGCGGATGAACATACCAGATGGAAAGTCCCAGAAAGTTAAGTCAAGTTTTTCCTTCCTTATGTCAAGAATGTGCAAGCACAAGACTTAAGTCACAAAAATAGCATTAAGTCTCGCTCCTCAGCCTTCCCATGTGTTGTCAACAACACTGTAATCAAGCAAGCTGCAATGTAACTCATGCACACTCTTGCAAATGCACGCGTGAATACATAAGCGCATGCACACACACTTACAGCCGAGTTTGATTGTAATTCAGGTGGAAAGCTGTTGCTGATCCCATCATATCTGAGCAGGGATCAGAGAGCTCTTTAACACTGTGAGAAAGATGCAGGAATGTGGGGCTGACACTGTAAATCCACATGCTGGGAAGGACTCAGCCTCGTGTTTGGGTTGGTGACTTTATCTTACACTTCTTACATGTTGCCAAAGCCTCTACATTTAAGCTTTAACTTGGCTTGACATTAAACTGTAGATCTACATTTAAACCTTTATTTACCCAAGGAAGATTTGCTGAGCATGCATGAGCTCTTTCACATTTTCACAGTTACACATATTCACACTGGGAGCTGACCAGGAAAACCATAGTCCTGTTTTAGAAAACTAAAAGAGAAACATCGTTAGTTTTAAAAAATTGCTGGACTAAAATGTAAAATGAGCTAAAAGTGTGTCACTGTTGTTGGATCAACAGTATGTAACCAGACAAGGTCTAGCTGAGTTCTTTCAGGTGAATATAATGTTGTCATTTTGATACTATTGAAATGAACAGATCTGAAAGGCACTGGCATTACTAACACAATCAAATTCTTTTAAAGTCATTAATTCCTGTTATTTCTATTGCTGGAAATTGGTCATGCAGTGGAAATGCAGGCAAGAGCCTTACATAATGAAGTGCCCTGCCACTGGGGGCTGCCCAGTACAACCACAGTCTTCTGCTGTTGGACAAATAAAAAGATAAGATTAACTCTTTGAAACCGCAAAGCCAGCCATTTTGAAAATTTGTTATTTCACCCTCCAAACAAAAATCACTTTCTTATGTCAGTTCTTTTCTTTCTTTCTTTTTTGGCAGCTTTTATGGTAACTTAATATGAAATGTGTAATTATAACAATTATATATAATTTACTGTTGTTATTTATTAATTTTTGGAAATTGAATGGTAATTGTTTTGCTCATTTTCTGGTCATTTTCTTATCATTTGTTGATTTTTTTGTAATTTTGTGGCGATTTGATGGCTAATTTTCTCATGATTTAATTTCAAATGTGCAATGTTTTTGAAAGAAATTAAGTGAATTTGTTCAGGTTTCAAAGGGTTAATGTGAAACGAGCTTCATATATCAGGCAAGAAACAAAAATGCACAGAGAAAGCAAGAAAATATGTCACATGTAAGATACGGTGTTGAATTTTCCAAACATCTGGCGTTCATGTTCCACATTTTGAATATGACAAGGTATTGACTGTCAGTATCTTTCTTCCAAACATGAGGAAATACTGACAAGGGTGTGCAACAACATGTGACATCCAAAACGAGTAGCTGTGCTCAGTACAGGGGATTGTCTTGGTTGGTTTCTACAGAAAGACAGTTTGAAACCAGGACGTGTTCCTCTCTCTGGCTGAGGTCTCGGGTATCAGAAACTGCTTTGTGGACAGTTCTTACTGTGGAGAATAATTCAATAGCCTTGTTCCTTCCTCCCAGACAAACACAACAGGACGTTTCCCAAAAGCACTAGTGTGAAGATCACTTTAGTACCGCCTTACTCCAACAGACAGATATGGTCTCAGTGTGGAGCCTGAAACTCACTGAGGTTCAGCCATGGCAGTGGCTGTTCCTATGTCCAAAGCCAGCCCTATCTGCGTCCATGAACACTGCAGTTTGACCTCTGCGGTGCATTTATTACTGTCAGCCACACAGAGGTGAATCGAGGACAACTGGACTTATTTGTAGATTCTCGGAAATGTTTCACTTCTCATCCAGTGAAGTGAAAGTTCAGTTCTGACACGAGCCTCTTGGATGAGAAGTGAAACGTGTCTGAGAATCTACAAACAGTCCAGTTGCCCTCAACTCAACTCTGTGTGCATAGCTATGACCTGGATAACTGAAACCCTCCACAGACATTTAGTACTGTCCTCCATGACACAATTAGGAAGAATTTACACCACGCAATACGTTGCTATGCTGTGTGAATTAACACGTCTGTTGGGAATAGTCAAAATACATTAAATAAGGGCTAATGTGCAAAACGTTGGTCATTATCACAAAATGAACCCTAACAGGATGAGCCACTACCTTCATGTGTAGTGTAGGCTTACCAATGTCTAAATATAAAACAACCAGGCTAGAAAACCACATCTTTGAAAAGGATTGTTGGGGTTACTGGAGAGACCAGTGGTGCCAGTGGTCAGGATGCACTGGGGGCCACAGCTATCTGCCGTGGTTTTCAAACTTTTTCACATTCCAGACCCCCAAGCTGACTTTCAGTAAGCCACAGACCTGCATTTGAAATGAGTTTGCGAAAGGATGCTGATATGAAAAGATATTGTGTGATAAATATTGAAGATACTTGTACCTGTTTTGTATCATAACAATTTATAGCAAATTGAAAATAATTGAAATTGACACTAAACTAACCTTCATTTTGCTGAGGACCCTCTGGAAGCCCCTCATGGACCCCTGAGGTCCGTGGCCCCCAGTTTGCAAACCACTGCTCTAGGAACATTTTCTCCCAGTGGAAACTTGCAAAATGCTTCATTTTAATATGTTTTAGGGTTTTAGGAGACAACTTTAACATGACTTTAAGGTAATTAAAAATGTACTACCTTTATTCTCTGAAATTCACATGGACATCATAGTCAGTCATGGCAAACTGATGTAAGTTATATGAGGACGGGGTCCTTCAAATGTATATGTACATAGATGTGTATATAATATTTTTATTTATATTGTCTGTCTTATGATGATCAAATATTTTAAGAGTGACTCTGAATCCATCTTTTATTTGACCACAACATCACTAGATAGCAACAGGAGCAACAATTTGCAGTGCTTATCTAAGTAATGTGTGTCTGTGTGTGTGTGTGTGTGTGTGTGTAACAGGGCCCCCAAGTGGCACTGCATACACATGCAGGCACAGACATGTGTGCGCGCACACACACACACACACACACACACACACACACACACAGTGCCAGGTCCCTGAGGTAGAGAATTACTGGTATTAGTGCACCAGACAGACAGGTATGTCTGGTCTCCCTCAGATATGAGTTGGAAACCCTGTGACCAGACTGGGTTAGGACACTTAATAATATACCTCTTCAGAGTGTATGCATGTGTTTGTGTGTGTGTGTGTGTGTGTGTGTGTGCATGTGCCATGTGTTTTTATGTGTCTGGGAAGGTCTGCACTGATTCTCATAGGCCCTTTCAGCCAGCCAATAAACACTGACGGAAACAAATAGCAACCAGCGAGAGCATGTTGAATAAAACCAACCTACCAGACGCCTGTGCAGCTCAGGGTTTTAAAAACAGGAAATAAAGGGAACAGGTGGACAGGGGAGGGATTACTTCCCTGCATATAACTGTGTGTCTGTGAAGACATACAGATAATGCCAGCTCTTCGTCACTGGACATCACCACAGTGCTATAGTTTGGCTGGTGAGGTGAAACATTCAGTTGGACACTGTGTCACGTCTTTGTCTTTCTTCCAAGTTGGTGCTGCCTCCGGGCTTTTACCCCCCGGCTCCAAAAAAAAAGAAAAACACCAACTGGAAAGACTTCATTTCATTGTGATGAAAGTGTGGCAGGTTTAGCAGCCTGCAGCAAAGAGGAGCTCTACTTACAGATGAGGGAGCGAGGCAGAAAAGAGAGAATAGAGTGTGGGAGAGAAAACAAGGAGCTGTGTAGCCCTGAGACGAAAGAAAAGATAGAAATACAGGGAATCTTTGTACGCAGCATGGCTGTGCTCTGCAGCTCTCTAAAAGCCAGCTGGGGATTGGGGTAACATTGAGCTGGAAATGACTCCTGGTGTTGTGTGTGTGTGTGTGTGTGTGTGTGTGTGTGTGCATGAGTATGAGTCTTGGTGGGGCAAAAATATTTCTGTGAAAATCCTCTGGTGCTCTCTGCATGTGTGTGTGTGTGTGTGTGTGTGTGTGTGTGTGTGTGTGTGTGTGTGTGCGCACATGTGGATGGGTGTGGTGGAGGTGCGGTTCCTGCTTGGGAATTTACTATTTTTCTTTTATGGCAGAATATTTCCTAACAGGGAATATTGATAGGATTCTTGGATGATGACGCTGGGAAACTTGGCGCTGCAGAGTTCAAAGTCGACAGTCAAGTGCTTTAAAGCAGCAGTGCATTCTGTTATCTGGAGTTTCACCTCTATTCAACCTCTGCTTTTATACTGCCATCCCACTCGTGCTATTTACATTCTTTTACAGTTGAGTATCGAGGAAAAAGTATGACTGCATTTCATCACTGAGTAAATCTGTATTTATCTGAGGAGTGGTTTATTTTTATTCTGGTGCATTAAATCTTATAAAGGCTTTGCAGTTGTGTCAAAAATCTATCAAATAGGTCTGACTAAATCTACTGGAAAATAGCTTTGTGCAAATAATGGCTAAATATGTAACAACTACACTTAAAGGGACAGTTCACCTATTTTACAGTTAGCATTTGGAGCATCCAGCCAGTATCCAGCACTCAGTAACAATGAGAGGAAGATAGCACCACTACAGTCCTACACAACAGCTGGGGGGGAAGTGAAATGAGAGTTTATCGTCTTTAGCCTGAGTCGCTCCACCAAAACACTGAGTCAGCACAATTAACCTGAACAAACAGGGACTTCCTGGCCTCAAGCTAACTAGCCACCAGGTTAAATTAACTGATGTTGACTGATGTTAAGGTCAGCATGCCAGTACTTTACTGCATTTACATCATGTGGGGGGGAAAGCACGTTCAGGGCATGAAAACCCTCCAACTCTGTTAGTGAAGAGCATGGCATTTGACATCTTTTGACACCAAGGGAAGTCTCCTTAAGCCTCCAACCAGCTCCGCATATCAAACTGACAGAGCTTGATGTGAACATGGGAGCAAAGACATAGACAATGTGCACTATTACATCATCTACTGTTCACTAATTTCTCTAAAAAGTTTTCCAGTTACCAGTTTAAATGCACTGGGGGACATCTTGTATTCATCAGGGTTTTCTAAGTTTTATTTGTTGACTCGGGCTCCCTCTAGTGGTCATTTGGGTTATACTACTATTTGGATAGCTGGGTTGATCATGACCGTTCTTGCAGTCATGTTCATAGATATGACTAGTTACATGGAAATTAATAGAAAAACACTGAAATATATATTCTTTTCTGCTGGGCAGTTATGCACACTTGTGTGGGCTCTAATCCAAGTTGTATTAGAGTGACATTGGGTCAAAGGCCTTCCATTGACACACAGTGCAGTATTGACCAATTTTGCAATAAATATGTAATAATAAAAAAAATCATGCTCATTACATCAGAGTATGATAACAATGCCTGGAAGTTACCGTTTAATGAAGGGAGTGTAAATCACTGGCTGATAAACAGGTCTGACGTACTCAACCGTTTATTTTAAGGAGGGCGGAGTGAAGCTATAGGCTGATGTGTTGGCTTTATCTGTCACTGATAAAACCACGAGACATATCTGATCAAACCACAGCCCATCTACAACCATCCACTGGCCAACCACTTCATTAGTGTGTATGTAGTTTGGAGTGTACAATACAACCCTGACCACCTGAGGTAAAAACAACAACAAAGGAAGACATCTGATTTAAGGATGAGCTTGTTCTACAGTCAATAAACCTCAAGGATTTGCACGTCTTAATGATTATCAGTGAATAATAAAGTCTAGGGCAATCAACAACTGTCAAGGCAACTATCATGTTTTGATAACGGTGGATAATTATGTTTAATGACGAGCAGGAAGTCCTTTCTGCTTTACAAGTTTGGAATCTGGTTTATCATTTAGACAGCGCTCCACATTACTGTTTTATTAGCTGCCTCGTATCTGCTTCAGTTGTAAAATGCATACCACTTGCTGATCATAGTCATTTTACACATTTTACACAGCTCAGCCTCAGTTGGCTCCACCCAGGCTGCGGTCGAACAGTCAAATAAATCCGGTCCATGTCTTCTTCCTGCTCATCTTTCCTCTACCTGAATGGAAAACAACATAAGGTCAAGGAAAGATTTGAAGTACAATTTATGAGGACTTAGGAAAGGACAAGTGCGGTGCTAAGAGAATCCAACTGCTCTCACACTAGGCCATGTTCATTATGCTGCGGTGGATGTGATTGATGTGGGTCTGCCATGGCAAAAAATGGACCATAAAAAGCTCATCGTGTTGTTTCATGCAGGCGATATGAACATGAACTACACAGTGAAAAATCTGACTTCATTACCAAGGTTGGAAGTTAAAATAAAAAAGGAATATTGGACACCAGGGACAGAAGTGAGACCAAACGGTTGTCACATTAAGAACGGCTGCTCTCGCTCACCCTCCTGTCCATCCCAGTTAGTATGAAAGTATGAAAATAATTGTTGGATTCCTGCAAGAGAGGAACAGCATGTACAGCTTACAAATCTACTACTGCACATACAGTATCATGATTCTCATGTTTCAAACATGTTGAATAAAAACATCATCTGGCTAAAAATGTCTCATATCTGTTTTCTACGAAGACAGACTTGTGTGTTATGGTTCATATTCTGACTATGATGGTTATAAGCTTAAGCATAAGCCTGTGCGATTGTAGGACTTGACAATAATTCAACAATGCAACACCCCTGTGTATATAGGTTGTATGTAGGTATATTTTTACATATGCTCAATTTCTTATTTCTGTATTGACTGTTGCAATATTTTTTGTAGGATTATGCACAACTTTATACATAATACACATACTTCATCTTTTAACAGCTACTGTTTATCTCACATATAGTATTTTTGCCCTCTGTCTGGATCGAGGCTAATTCTGTCAGTTGTATCCCTCGTGGACTGACAATGTTGCATAACATGGGGATCCACTGCTCACCCAGCCGGTAACAGCTTGTTAAGTTACTGTAATGATGGGATTTAGATAAGAATTCATTAAAGGATGGTGAACAAGAATAACAACAGACAGGAAACATCTGTTGTTGATAGGGAAGTCAAAGAAGTTACTTCTCTCTATCTTAGGACAGCTGAGTGGTGCTGATGCACTGGAGAGCAAAATCAAGCCTTGCCACTTGTCAGCAGCTGCAGTCAGTGATGAGGATGTGCAAAAAGGATTGGGTCATTTTATCGTTAGCAAAAATATAAAATTGCCATGTACTTTTGATTTTACTAAGTTTCCGCAACAAAGTGATTATTGGAAGATTTTGTTTGACTTGATGTTGAGGATGAGAAAGGAATAAAATAAAAGAGCTGAGAAATTCCTCTTTTTGTGGAGCTTTGTGGAGTTTTTTGAGGAGACGGAATCCGTGCTCATCAACCTCACCAAAATTCAGAGGCATCCCTTTTTCCATTGCCTTTTTTTGGTTTAATTCCTCCCAGACCTGTTTTTTTTTGTGTGGAGCAGGACTTGGTGGTAAACCTTTCTTTCTGTTTTTCCAAATTATTATTTATTACTTTTGTATTTGCTATCACTTGTTGATACATTTTCTAAGAAGTTAAGTATTACCCCTCTGAGGGGACGAGCTCCTCAGAGGGGTTACTGTGCTTGGCGATGTCAAACAGACATTTTCTGTGTTGCTACGTCAGGCCCATCGATGAAGGTTCTAATCGGGTTCTTCGGACTTTCAAAGCAACCTGCCCTTAGCAGTAAAGGTTTACTTGTTAGCATAAACCCAGCAACCACACCAACAATTGTTGTATTTAGTGAGGAGCTGGACTAAAGTGTCCCTGTGTTTAAAGGGGTTAGTCAGGGTGGCAGTTGGGAAGGTCTTAGTATAGGATGAGTGCCTTTTGTCACCAGTCTAGAGGATGGTCAGTTTAGCCTGTTTGCGATTGGAAGTGCAAGATTCTAATCTCTAGACAGAGCTACACTGGGGTGATAAAGCTGCAGGTAGTCCAGCTTGTGAATCCTCATTCTGTGATCCCCTAGATGTCCAAATATAATTTCTATGTGGCCTGCAATAACATTCAAAAGTACGCCATAAGCTGTAATTATCCAGATTTTTCAACACTAAATTTCACCTTTGAATGGGCAATGAATTTCCTCAGTGGCAAAACATTTTAATTGGACTTCTCTAAGCTATATATACTCTGACACATCAACAGCTAAATCACATACTTTGCAGTTCCTCACAAAGTTGCTTCTGTCTAAAAGAAACAAATGCACAAAGATGAAAACACTGGCTCGGGAGTTTCCTCTTAAAGAGTAACAGTAACAACTACTGCAATACTATATGACCAATACATTGTGTTTCAAAGTTACTCAAAGTTATGCAGCTACTAAAGCTTCAAATGGAAATGTTGGTTTCAACTCTGGCTAAAAATAAAAGGTGCCCTCTGCCAGGTCAGTTTATGTGCTGTGCTTGCTAAACACATGTCGTATCTACAAGAAGGGGCATTAGGCTCTAAAACTTGTCCACTCAGAGTCTCTTTGTTGTTGATGTCAAAAAATCCCATCAGTTAAGTTAATTAAACCAAGTAATTATCTAGCGAAGTTAACCACTAACTAACTTACTTGAGTCTCATCAGTGCAGCTCCAGTCTGACTGATGGGTGGATGGTCACAATAGGCCCGTTTCCACCGAATACGTTCCTGGTAGTATTTGCGGGGCAGGAACCACTACAGGACCGTCCTCTCGCTCGGCCCTCTCAACTGCCGTGTCTCCACCGAGAGGAAGGTTCCTGTAAAGTTACCGGGCTCTGTGTGTGACGTAATCGTTGTGCGTTTGACCGGGGCGACAAAATGCGTGTTGTTAAAAAAGCGTGTTGTTAGCGTTAGCTAACGGTAGCTAACGTTAGCGTTAGCTTTGTAGTGTTGGTCGTGTTGCTAGGAACGCCCCTGTATAACCCCTGTAAAAGTTCCTGAACTCTCTCCTTCGAGGTAGTTCCTGCGGTGGAGACACGTGACAACGGCCCTGGCCCCGTAAAATTACCCCGAAGTTCCTGCGGTGGAAACGGGCCTTATGTGTGCCATCTTGGCTCTAAATGCAGCTGCCTGTCTGCCCCGCCACACTCCAGCCACCTGGGCTCTGCCAGAAAGGCAGTGTGAGTCAAGCTTCGCTCCCAACAAGAGACTGCCACCACTCCATTCCAACCCGGCTGCTGAAAACAAAGGACACCAGGTTCTCCTTGTGGCACAGTGGCTTTCGAGCTGTGTCCACGGTCTCTTTTGAAAGGACAATTGCTACAATTTCCTATGTCACAATACAAGAAAATCCAGTGAGAGTGGAAGTGAGCAGTTGCTTGGTAGAACTGATTCCAAACAGCTCGCTGTGCAGTGTTCCCCCAGCTGTTGCTGACTAGCGGTTAGGTTGGAGAGGGCAACCGACAAACAAGCCTTCCAGCCACAGCTCTCACCAGCACTAGCTCTCCCTCTCAGCTGGGCCTGCTCTGCACGGACAGCTGCAGCGCATTCACACTCACTCAGCTGCTTGTCACCAGCCGGTGGTTAGAGCTGGAGAGCAGTGTCTGCATGACAAATGCCCTTGGTGATGTTCTTAATAGCCCCAGGCTCAACTGGGGACTGTCAGGCAAGACCCTATAGAATAGAAACTCTTACAAAGGCAGGGGCGCCCGATGGCTCATCATATAGAGCTCATAGCATACACTGTGGAGGCTGGTCTTGTCACTCACTCTCTCTGCCCTGTCTTCCCTGGCTCTCTCTACAGTACCCGTAATAAAGCAGAAATGTCCCCAAAATAATCATTGAAAGAAAAAAAAATCTTGCAAAGGCAAAATACTTCACAATTTTATGCTCTATTTTTAAGAGGGACATTTTAAGCTCCTTGTAATATTTCCAGGGACACATGGACGTCCCTCCATGCTTCCCACAAAAATGAAAATCTCCCTCTCTCTTCGTCCCTTAACGATTAGTCCTGTTAGCTAGGAGTAGCTCAGGTCCCCACTGATAAGAACATGATGGCTCTAAGAACTTGGTGAGGCGCTAAAGGCTATTTCACCACTTCTGGAATCAGTTCCATTGGCAGTGACACAGTTCCAGGTTAAGTTAATGGATCCTGATTTTCCCCATCCTCAGGAGGTGAGTCCTGAGTTCCAGGCACTTTTAGGATGAGCTAGCAGGGCTGTCATCTTGACTGGCAAAGCACTGACTTGACAACATACTATCATAAAATAGACCACACTGACTGGACAGTCAGTTCAATCTGTTTTTTAATAAAAGGCCAACATCATCAAACCAGTGCAGCAGTCTAACCCTAGTTTCTTCCTCTATCCATGGAGAGGACATTCTGAAAACCAAACACAAACAGTGTTAGGGTGTGATCACCTTTTTACAGTCAGAAGAAGAGACTGATTGTGGGATAATAGTCATGTCATATTTTCTTGAACAACAAGCTACCATGTGGTTGTTATGTTTAGAGGCTTCTGTGTGGTTACAGTTTGAAAAAGGGTTTTACTCTTATAGGAAGTGGTCCAACAATAACACTATAAACCTTTGCTCTGTGCCACTCAAATGCTGCTGAACGTGATCTGAGATGAACAAAAAAAGCAGTCCAAAATCCATGCAGCCTAACCCTGAAAACTTGAAGTTAAAATCAAGTACTCACTGGAATAATGAGAGAGAACAAGAGTGAGAAAGGATATAAAAACTGAAAGAGTCAGATCTAGTGAGCGGGAAGTGGAAACTACAGCACAGGGACGAACAGTTATGGTCTCTTAGTTGGAAAACAGTTTCCCTTTAATGATTGAAAGGGAGGTCTATTGATAAGGGATCAGCTGCAAAATGCACACGTTCAGATGTGTGTGTCTCACAGGTGAACTTTGATCTCAAATATGGCCGGGTTTTACTGTATCAGAGGCACAGTCCTCATTTGACTTTGGCTCTCGGACGGGGCAGGTACTTTATGAAGCTGGTGTTTTTGGGGAACATATAATCCCAAATAATAGACTTTATTTTCTCTCTGTTGTGAGGTGAGGGTTTGTGGAGAAGCGGCCATGTTTAACCGTAACTTCAAGAATGTGTTGGTGGTCTCCATCGGGTTTCTGTCTCTGTTTACGGCTTATGGAGGCTTGCAGAGCTTACAGGTAAGAGGACAGAGCTGAAGGCAGTGTAGTAGCTGAGTGGGTGCTGGGTTTGGTTCCTGAGATCTGGAATCTGTTTAAGAACTGCTAAACATACATCATGCAGACAGTCAGGTTTAGTTCTTCTGAAACTGCCTGTAATTTTTCTGCCACTTTATATTTGGTGTTCTTAAAAAAACTGTTTGTTGAGGATGTTTATTTTTGTGAATGTGTATAAGGAACTAAACAAACCCACCACTCAATATTATAGACTGTGTTTGGCATGTTAACTGTATTTTTGTGCATCTTTAGTTCATTTTAGCCAGCAAAACCATTGGAAATTCTTGTTTTAATCCCATCCAATTGTCTTGTCTCTCCTCAGAGCAGCCTGAATGCAGAGGAGGGGATGGGTGTGGCGTCTCTAAGTGTCATCTACGCCTCCATCATCATCTCCTCCATGTTTCTGCCTCCCATCATGATCAAGAACCTGGGCTGCAAATGGACCATCGTGGTCAGCATGGCCTGTTACGTCTCCTACTCCTTTGGGAACCTCTACCCTGGATGGTAATCAATAATACAATCAATTCAATCAAGCAGCCAATCAGTTAATAACTGAGGTGACAGTAGATGTCCACAGCCTGGTTGCAGACCTGTGAATCACATGTTCACTTTAAAAACTTCCATGCGATTCAGTGGGTTCTGCTGTTGCCCAGTTCAGCTGCGATGTCTTGAGAGATTTGCAAAACTCTCACACACTGCCCATGCACACTTTATCCACACTGTAGTCATTCACTCTGCCCAAACCTCAGCCTGAACCCTAACTTTGACCACACTTGTCAGAGTTCAAGCTTAGATTTGCAAGAATTTTGAAAATCTAGGGTTGAAAATCTAGAGTCTATACAGGACCAGGCCAACTTCTGCCTGAGTAATGGAGCAGAAACGGAATGGCCGTTCAGTCTGAATGTCAGCCTACATTGAGGCCCATCTCATGCTGGAAGACCAACAACACAAACACCTCATAATGAATTTTTTTTGTATTGATCTATTTTTTAATTCATTATAATCTTTTTAAAGCATCTTGGCTGCCATAATTCACAAATTGTAGATAAGAGTTGGTGCTTTATCAAATCAGGGTAGCATCTGAAACAGAATTTAGACCATTAGACTGGGAAGTTCACGGGGATGCCGTTTTGCAAAGCTACAGTTTGGATACCTGCTGTAATGCTGGGATGATGACTCTTCTGGGGTAATATTCTGAGAAAAAAAAATCAACTTTTTTTTACAGTGGTATGGTCATTTTGGGCCGCAAGTGCTTCCTTATTGCTAACCTGATAACCCGATTCCAAAGTGTAATTTGATAAGTTGGCGACTGCATCGTCACTCAGACGGAGCAGGAAACAAATGTGACCTGCATTTCAACTGTTTTTTGTGCTGTCTGTCTGCATTAATGTCTGTCTGCATTACAGGGCTTGATCACAGTGAAAATTTAAAAAAAAATCCAAAAATTAAGCATGCCAATGAAATGTTTGTCATAACTCTCATTTTTTAAGATTGCAACTACAGACTGTCACAACTACACAGTCACCTTGTCAGGTTCCACCCAGCTGGCTCTGCTAAATATATGCTATAGATTAAAAAAATAATAATAATTTTATCTGTAATTTTAAGTGTTAGGTCTGGCCGTTTTATTATGAGTTAAACCTCAGGAGCCACTTCACCATTTCAACTTGTTTTAACCCTCCTGTTAGCTTCAGCTTCTTTACTAACTCCAGTAGCTTAAACCTCCTGAAATGATTACAGTAAAAATTGGTACCCAAGTGGATGTTTCTTGTTGACTTTCTAAATAGCCCCTTACATAAAACATAGTTTTAACCCTCCTGTTATGTTCACATTTTTGAACATCTTTTATGTTTGGGGTCAATTTGACCCCTGCAGTTTAAACTTCCACAAAATTATTATAACTAAAATTGTTATCAAAGTTTATGTGTCAGGTACTTTATGTTTCTTTGTTGATTACCTAAATAGCCCTTTAAATAAAACATAACTCCCCCCCACCCCCACTTATACATCCAGTATTCCTATTACGTGACAATGAAAAATATGCAAATCACCATAAAATCTCACTGATTGATCTGAAATTGGAAAGAAATATTAATTTTTGGTGTTTTAATGGTTTTATATTATTTCTAAGTGCAGATTTTTGTTATTTATAATA
>OMLB01054988.1:0-14791 GCA_900302555.1 Myripristis jacobus
GTCCTCCAGAACTGTAGCAGTGATCCAGCAGAAGACTGGGATGTGGCACATGATGTGGAGGCTTCGTGACGTCTTGATGTGGGAGATGATTCTGCTGGCCTGCTCTCATCTCTGAATCTCTTCCTGAAGTATTCCTCCTTCTGTGGGTCATTGAAGCCTCTCACCTCTGTCACCATGTCAACGCACTCAGGAGGGATCTGATTGGCTGCTGCAGGTCGTGTGGTTATCCAGAGGCGAGCAGAGGGAAGCAGTTTCCCCTTGATGAGGTTTGTCAGCAGAACATCCACTGAGGTGGACTCTGTAACATCAGTCAGGATCTGGTTGTTCTTGAAGTCCAGAGGAAGTCGACACTCATCCAGACCGTCAAAGATCAACACAACCTGGAACTTTTCAAACCTGCTGATTCCAGCTTCTTTGGTCTCAGTGAAGAAGTGATGAAGAAGTTTCACAAAGCTGAACTTTTTTCCTCTCAGCAGATTCAGCTCTCTGAAAGTGAATGGAAATGTGAAGTGTACATGCTGGTTGGCTTTGCCTTCAGCCCAGTCCAGAGTGAACTTCTGTGTTAAGACTGTTTTCCCAATGCCAGCCACTCCCTTTGTCATCACTGTTCTGATAGGTTGATCTCTTCCAGGTAAAGGTTTAAAGATATCTTCATAGTTGATCTGTGTCTCTGGTCTCACTAGTTTCCTTGATGCTACTTCAATCTGTCTGACCTCATGTTCATCATTGACCTCTCCACTCCCTCCCTCTGTGATGTACAGCTCTGTGTAGATCTGATTTAGGGGTGTTGGGTTTCCTGCTTTAGCAATCCCCTCAAACAAACACTGAAAGTTCTTCTTCAGAAGAAATTTGAGTTCATGCTGGCACACTGTTGCGAGAGTTTCTGAATGAACACACAAATAACATCAATAAATACATGTCAGAAATATTTCATTGTAAATGTGCCCATTTCACAACAGCATGTCATCTAAGTGGGTCATAGATGTGAACTGAGATCTGTTGTAAGTTTGTAGGCTGTAACTTAGCATGCCAACCAATTCAGTGTGTAACTCTAAAAACCCTTGGGAAAATAGGAATGGGATTTGCAAAAACTGCCAAAATTAAATTTTGTTTTACACAGAACCTATGTTATTTTTGTTACAAGCAGATGGGGATGCTAATCTACTGCACATAAAATGCAGAAAAATGCAAACCATTTCAACTTACACTCTGGTTCTCTACTATTGATAGAGGAAAAACAGGTCCTGTTGCATGTGCTGCCAAATGTGACAGCCACATTTTCATGCAATCACTACATTCAGCCTTTTACACCCACATTGATAAATCAGTGCTTTATTATATCATGTTATATATGTGGACTGTGCTCATTTACCAATCAATCTGGAACTGAAGAGATATCCTATTTGACTGTATTTACAGCAAAGTTTAAAAAAGGAAAATTTTCCATTTCCTCATCATTTCTCATTTCATTGGGCTAAACCTGTTAAAGCCTCTTACTGCTCTGCAGATGGTCAGCCAGCTCGCCCTGCTTCATTCTCCTCAGGAAATGCAGTGCAATCTGCAGAAAAGCTTCTCTGCTGCTCCTCCTCTGCTCTTCTTCCTCATTGTCCAACACCTCCTCATCCTCCATCTTCCTCTCTAAGCATTCTGGGTAATCTGGACTCAGGGACCTTTGAATGTTTTTCAGCTCATTCTTCACAAAGGTAACAATGTTTTCCTCAAGCAGCTGGAACAGAATAATGTATAAGATCAGTCCCCTAGTAAAATCTAAAATACAAAATTAAACACAAAATCAGATCCAAATCAAAAGTTTGAAAGCACACAGAGTGCAGCAACATTATTGTCAGAGTGCTTTATACACTTACACACCATAAATATGGAGGTCAGGTCTGTATGATGCTGCTGGCCAGACTGAACACCAGGAGCCCCTGAGCTCTGCACGTGAACTCTGTGGAGAAAACGGATCGTGTTAGGCCATGAAATGTCCGTCTCACACATGTGTGTGCGCACACACACACACACACACACACACACACACACACACACACACACACACACAAACATACACACACTGCTAAATGTGTTGTCCTCTTTCTTGATGAATCCTTGTAGAAACACATGATGAACTCCACTGTAAATGTTATTGCTCTGACTTTAAGATGTGATTTGATTTGAAAGATGAAACTCAATCAACACAGTATGAATGTCTGAACCGGTGCTACAGGCCATCTCATGAATGCCAATCTGATTAAAGCAAACCCATCTACCCTGTTGTCAGTTTCAAATGATTACATCTGCTCAGTACCATGGTGCCCATATTTGAACACATCAAATTGCTGTCTGGTTGTGTCGCTTCTCATGGACACACAGCTGGGTTCAGTCTGGTCTTGGTGGTTACAAATGTGTTATAAACACTGTCATGGTGTCTGGATCCTTATGAAGATGACAATTTTGTTTTAAAATTAATGCTAAAAATGACTTACTTATTTTCAGAACCATGTGTCTCTTGAAATGTTAGAACATGCCCCATAGAGTGGTCACTCCTCATGGACACACAGCTGGGTTCAGGGAAGTCTGGTCTCTCCTGCTGGATCCTGATAGAAATATGTTACAGACACTGCCATGGTGTGTGGATACTTATGAAGATGAGGATTTTGTTTTATCATTAATGCTAAAAATGACTTACTTATTTTCAAAAGCATGTGTGTGCTGAAATGTTAGAACATGCCCCATAGAGTGGTCACTCCTCATGGACACACAGCTGGGTTCAGGGGAGTCTGGTCTCTCCTGCTGCACTGGGCTTCAACACAACACAGACAGAGCTTTAACTCTGAAAAATGATGATACTGTAATGATCTCACTGCAGAGCTCTGACATGGAGAACGGTAAATGGACAGTCAGAGATCCTCATCTTACCTGTCACCTTGGGTCTGGGTGTCATGTTGTCCAGACAGAGTGGTTTTACAGGCAGGGAGCCCCTCCTCTCCCTCATTCATGATAGAGCCAGCACCTTTACAGACAAGCTTTCTATTTCAGGATTTGTTATCACAAGGGCTGTTATGATTTCTGTCAGTAGCATGTTACATATACAGAGTTT
The DNA here is from genome assembly GCA_900302555.1 of Myripristis jacobus. Taxonomy (NCBI): domain Eukaryota; kingdom Metazoa; phylum Chordata; class Actinopteri; order Holocentriformes; family Holocentridae; genus Myripristis; species Myripristis jacobus. The sequence goes on from OMLB01054988.1 coordinate 3,098, forward strand.
ATGTAATACTTGGACGACATGCACTTTATGTCAAATACACTGACAAGCTTCATCTAGGAGATTTTTCAAGGCTCTTGAACAACTGTGATAGGCACTCCTTAAAACACAAGTTGGCTAACATGTGCATTTGTTCTGGGAGGATGGTTGTGTTTTGCTCCACTTAAATGGAAAACATGCACTTTAGTCAAGCTTGTCCAGGTCGGCGAACTAGTTCTGCTACTTCCTGCATATTTCAGCAATGGATTGTCTTTAGTCTGTAAATTGTGAAGCCATTTTCTTTTGGAAAAAATAACAGCTACAAACCATTACAAACAGAACAACACAATATGAAATAAGGGAAAATTGTTTTAGTGAGTATTATAAAACACTAAATATGCTTAACTTATACTATTTAAGAGGTCCTATCCATTTCCTTTTTGTCTATCTTCATGTGAGCTCATATTGTCATATTGTTTGCGTGTTATTGCCTTTATTTATAAATGAAAAATAAAAACTATAATCTAAATGACACTGACTAACATTTTATGTAAAGCAATCTTAGATTATTTTCATCTCATTCTCATTGTCAGACATTGAAAAATACAGTATTCATTCATTCACTCTTATGGATATTTAGATGCAAAAATCAAAAGCACACTGTGAAAGACTTAACCACCATCTTTTATGCAGCACAGTGTAGAACCCTGTTGATTAAACACTGATAATGATCCCTGGTACGGTCCTCACTTGGTAAACTCACACCCAGATCAAATCAAAGAGACGTTCCAGCTTTACCTGAAGAAGAAACACTGAAAAAATGCAGCCTTTTCTCCTTTGTCAGTCTTGACTGTCTCCAGAGTTGCTCTAATGCTTCCCAAATTCACGCCAGTTGAAAATATGGCACTCAAATCTGACTTGTAACATATAGCAAGATACAGTGTGAGCAAAGTGAATGCTGTAGGCTACTGTAAACACACCGGCTGGCACACAATATTATTTCCTTGCATGATGACGTTTATGAACACACAGAGTAAGCAGGTGGTGACAGCTAGGAATTTGCACCCTGGCACTGAGTGACGTCACCACCTGTCCTGTGTTGTTATTCAGTTGGCTGCGCTGTGTTTGTCACCTGGTCTGCCTGGTAAATGCAATGAGGAGACCTCTGAAGAATGGTATGGGTGGGTGGAGAAAGAATAAAGAGGGAGGGAAAAAATACCCACTTGAGTTCACATATAAATCTTATATATTCTAACTTGACTATTAAAAATGAAGTATATGTCTCATGTTAATGCTCTTCTCCCACAGTTTAAAAGACTGAAGGGTATGCTTGCAGGTAATGTCTGAATTGACAGATACTTGACACAATTTGAGTAGACTGCGAGTGGGTTTAAAAATCAAATGACTAGATTTCACGTGAATTGGCAGCCACATAGCCTACACATTTCAACCAACCATTTCTAGACAAATATACAGTTTATCAACTAAACTTTTTCATGTAAACACAAGGTGGTAACACTTCACAGTACCAGTACACTAATATACATTCATTAATGCATAGCTAATGCACCAATCATCATGAGTTAATGAATGACTCATAAAACTAAAACATGCATTAATTTTTATTGCATCAGCAACTCATAGTTTATCTGATTAACAGGCTGAGGAATTATTATTAATTAAGTCTGCCATCAGCATCTAGCGTTAATTAACACTGTAAAATCACATGTCAGTCACACATGAATTTACATGTATATACATATATACGTGTGTGTGTGTGTGTGTGTGTGTGTGTGTGTGTGTGTGTGTGTGTGTGTGTGTGTGTGCGTGGGTGTGTGGGTGTGTGTGTGCTGGGTAAGTAAGTGTGGTGGCTGCAGGCCCAGTCATTAGGCCCAAACATTATAAATATCATACTGCAAGAACAAAATAATCAGATTATTCCTGTTCATAGTTCATAGTTACAATAGGTAATATTTCAGTTGACACCCATGCATATCCCAACATTGTGTATTTGTTCAGTGATTATAATGATGTACATTCACTTTCCAGATCTGGACTTGGTTCTTCCCAAGTTCCATTCTCAAGCATCTGACTTATCATGTGTGTCTTATGAGGCCTGGCTCCTTGACGTGAGTCTGACTCACGGCTGGATCTGCCTTAACAAAAGCAGATCTGTCCTGCACTCTGCTGCTGTGCAGGTCCAAATTGGATGCAAGTGAACTGTTTTGAAACATGCACCTACACATGTTATCCATGCTCTCTTCTACCCCATGCTTTCTAAGCGGTGGAACTACTTTGTGTCTGTATCACTGCTCAGTGCCTTCACCCTCCAGGCGTGTAAACAAACATGCAGTCCTCATTTCGAGATAATCAGATAGGGAGCCAGCTGATTTCACTGTTAGTTTTATAACTCTGCAAATACTGTTGTTTTTGCTGCTGTATATATGTGTGTGTGTGTGTGTGTGTGTGTGTGTGTGTGTGTATTTGTGTGTACTTATAAATGTGTGTGTGCGCATGTGGGTGCTCATGTTTGTGGAATGACAGATTTTGAAATTATTTTGATTATGTGCTCTGTTTTAATATGAAATTTTCATTACAGAACATCAAAAAGTGAAAGTGTCTCTCCTTTCTGTCTTTTTTTCCTCCTTCCTCTCACCTCTGAACCTCTTTTTGTAATGGTTCTGGTTTCCATGGGAACAACGAATTGAAAGCAGCCAGGAAACGAGGCACCTTTAAAAAGCTAATTGCTAAGGGAGGCATTCACGGACACCATGTCAATACTCAGACCTTGAGTGTCATTCCATCAATTTTCTGCACAGTGAATAAATCAAATAAACCATATCACAATGACCCTGCACTCACAGACAGATGAATAGATAAAATTTAGAGAACCATGTCAGGGCACTTTATTATGCTTTAGTGCAGGTAAAGTTTCACAGAAAATAGAAATATATATTTTATTGATGGAAACTGAAAGAAAATTAAAAAAAAAAAAAAAAAAAAGGATTTGTGGAGACTTGTTGGGCCAGCAGAGAAGGTCTTGCTGGCTCTGACTGCCTGAAGTTTAAGCAGCTCTCCTGTCATTTTCACATTTTTATAACTGTAATTTATGATAACATTATTTTTCCAGTTTTTGAAAAGTCTGCCACACCAAATGCACTGATCCACTTTTTCCAGTTCCAATCTGATTCTGATACCTGGGCTTTGGGTATCTGCTGATACCGAATACCGATTTGATACCAGATCTCTTTTTTATTGATTATTATTGTTGTTATTATTGTTATTAAAATGATTATTATTATGGTTATTGCTGTTGTTGTTGGCATATTAGGTGCAAATTTACATGAAGCTGTAGTAAACTACACAAAACTTATCAATAGAATAAAAATATACAAAAATGCATCAAATATATTCCAAAGCAATTGGTTTGACCTGCAAGCCTCACATACAAACAGGTGTAGGAGTGCAAATTGCAACGGCAACTGCTTTAATGTTCTGAAAAACTTGAGCAAATCAAGTGCACAGAAATACATTATCAGCTACTAGTAAGCAGAATTATTAATTTGACTGCAGTACCGGCACACACCACTGTGGTGCTATACTGGAATCAGCACAAAGCATCCTGCAAAGCACTGCTGAAGAAGAAGAAACCCTCAGCGTTCACTAGTTACAGCCTGTGATAGATGGTAGTGGTAGATTAACCACAGAAATATTATAGAGGTACTACAGGTGGCAGTGTGTGTGTGTGTGTTAATCATAGATTGATACGTAGATTGGTATTCGATCCATGAATTAGATCTTGACTGGCATTGATACCAGTATAAGAATGAGCGCATCCCTACACCAAACCACTGAAAACATAAAAAATTCCTCAAATAGACACATATTAGAGTTACATGACAGGTGTTTTCATAAGGTCAGTTTTCAGTGGACAAAAAAGTTTTATTGTGGAAGGAAGGACAAGATGGAGATGATGAGTTTTAGGTTTCCTCAGAATAAGTATGTATTTAATATTTGTCTTACAATGTCTTAAAGGCATTAAATTTAACACTAGGATACCTGTAATTATTCATGTAAAACTTTCACTTTGAAAATATCAGTGCAATGGGCATTCATAAAATTTTGCAATTCATGCAATCCCATTTTGGTGTTCAGTAGAGCTACCTGTAAAAGTTGGGATAACATAGCAAAAGAAAAAAAAATGCACAAGAATATGAGTCACTTTGATAACATTATTTTCCAAAAATACATTTCTAGATTTCGGCTGGCTTAGCAGGTTGAAGGGGAATCACAGTTGTGCAACAGCACGTGTATGAGGAAAGAGTCTATATATAGAAAGACGAATGCTTAACAGGGCGGCTCCGTGACGCAACTGCTTCACACTGGTGGTTCACACCTCTGTGGCAGCGCAGAGCACCCAGTCCCCAGACAAAACATGCTGACAGGATTTACTAATGAGGCCTGGTTGTAAAGCAGAATGGAGCTCATCTGAAAAGAGATGAAAAGCAAGTACAGCTCCTGGCCTCTTTCAGAGAGTTTGTTTTCTGGGAAGCAGAGACAGGCGGTCAAGATGAATATAATGAAAAACTCTTTCAATCCATCATATGCAATGAAAAATGCTCAGTTGCCCTACACTGATTAACTGTTGTTGACTGGTTTTTAGTTATCTTGTTTCTGTATTTTTCTACTGATCGACTATGAGAATTGTTTGTTGCTGCTATCGCATTTGTTTTTATGGATTTTATGGACTTTCTCTTCTTTGTAATGTGTCTATTGCTATTTAACTGCCTGCAATAAGATTGCATCTGAGTAAATAAAAATTGGGCTGCAAAAAATTGCTACTGTGGATAAGACAGATGAATTGCATTGAAGCAACAAGCAACTGTGGCTAAGTAGATGAAGTACACTACTCTAGATAAGTAAGTGAGGTAGAAACAGTGCAGAGGAAAGCCAAGCAGATACATATAGATAGATAGATAGATAGATAGATAGATAGATAGATAGATAGATAGATAGATAGATAGATATTATGTGCTGCACATTCAAAATGACTGGTATGTCTTTTTGTCTATTTTTCTGCCAAAAGTGGGTAGGCAGCAAAGACAGGTAAGTCTTTGCTGCCCCCATGCTCAAGTAGATCTTCAGTCATGTACACACTGATACAGACAGCAGACAGTGTGTGAGAGCAGACATACAGCAGTTAAGAGGCAGCCCTCCACTGGATTCCAACAGGCAGCTTCTATGTTAATACTGTCTAAGCTATTGAAAAGAGACCGTCATCCCCAGCTAGACACTAACAGGTTGTATAACTGTGAAAAAGGGAGGTTTTTAAGTCTGGATTTGAAGGTTTCTACAGATTTTGCTTATCTAATCACAAGTGGGAGTATGATGCAAACACATGACTTCTGCTTCCGGTAAAACAGAATATCTTACATAGTGACATCCTCGCCATCATCCTGCTCTCGTAGGTCTAAATTAAAATTTCAACCAACAAAAGCTTCACGTATCTTTAAATATCCTCTGTCATCCACCTTATCCCTTCAAATAAAATTGTGTTTCTCTCCCAGACTGATATGCTATTGGGTTAGGGTTGGGGTTTACACTTGTGAATGTCCCGTCCAAACATTCTGTTTGAACAGGAAATACATCGAAGCAAGAAAGCCATAGTCCATTTCATGGGGTGTTTGATGAAAGCACTTTAAAGTCAGATCAGGCTTGGACTGGAAGCCAGTGAAGGGACATCAGAACGGGTGTAAATATGGTCAAACTCTCTAATCCTAATTTATACTTTGTGGAAAATTACTTTGTTAAAATGTGAAATTATTCAGATAGTAATCATGATAGCTAAAGGAATTATTCATTTATTTTCTGAAATTAAGAGCTGACTCTGGGACACATGGCAGTGTCCAAAGTGATGTTTTGGGATGTTTCTCACCACAAATTTAGTGACATCATGCAGTCTGAATAATTTGGGGATGATTTGGTAACATGAGCACATATTTTCAAACCTCATCAGGTCAAACTGGTTTAAGAGAGAGGAGAACTGACATCAGGCCGTCTTCAACTTCAAAATCCACCTGCAAAACAGCACAGTAGCACAAAGCGGTCCAGCAGATCAATCACAGACCGTACGGTCTTGCGTTGCCTGGCACGCAGTTATATTTGTGGAGAGGTGCATGTGAGCTACAGCCTGCAGCAAACACCTGCATGGTTTCGGTGATGAAGACAGGAGAGGGCACAGTGCGCTGAACTGGAAAATAACAAAACAGGACATCAATATGGATTTTGCTTACAAAAAAACACCTCACCTCATTGTAGACCAACTTGCTAAGAAGCTAGTAATATGCTTACTAATGTGCTTGCTCACTCATACCTCAACAGTTGCTGCTGTTTGTTTAGCTCTGGTGGTTATTTTTCAGAGTGTTAGCTGGGGGGAAGTCCAGCTCAATGGCAGGGAGCTAACAGTTAGCATTTGGAGCATCCAGCCAGTATCCAGCACTCAGTAACAATGAGAGGAAGATAGCACCACTACTGTCCTACAGAACAGCTGGGGGGCAGTGAAGTAATATCACATTTTTCAAAATGTATGAACTACTTTGCACTCTTTTGCAGATGTTGGGTATGAAGCATCACAGACTGATCAGGCAGTTTTTTGACATCTGCTAGACTCATATACAGGCTGATGGTGGAGCCTGGCCCAATAGCATTTTCAATGGGTTTTTTTTCAGTCTAACTCAGTACCGCATGGGTATTATTTCCCATACAGGACAAACCAGTGGCAATACCACTGCCCGGAAGCAACTGCACACTGATTTGCAGTTCCGTGGGATGATCTTGCTTCGGGCTTTTAAAAAAAATAGGAAAGGCTGAATCCATTGGAGTTTATAACTGTGTTCCTCCTTAGCCAAATATATTACATAGGTTTTGTTCTGTATGTTTTATAATGCATGTTCTTAACTTTGCTGTGAATCATTTTGGAACTGCTGCTGTCTGGCTCCCTTATAAAAGAGACCTCACATTCTCAGTGGGACTTACCTGCTTAAGTAAAGGTTAAATAAATAAGATAAAAAACAAAATATAAACAATCCCAGAGGGGTATTCATAAGTCACATTAGCATGTGTCTGTGTCAGTAAATGTGAACTCCCAGCAGGTCAAAACAACCTTAATTGAAATCTATGTATATGTGTGTATGTGTTATGTGCATGATGTTGCATGCATGTGCATGTGTACATGCACACTTGATAGCTCTCAGTGTATGTGTAAACTGGTTAACTGGCAACCAGGGAGCAAGGCTGTTGTGAGGTTTTGTGCACAGATGACCAGTTACAGTACATGATGACATCATTACGCGTGCACACACACACACACACACACACACACACACACACACACACACACACAGCTGCTGTGCTTTGACAACACTGTATGCACAGACACATGAATTCATCACATCACAGAGAGCCTTGAATATAATTAATATAAGCTACACTGCTATTAGAAAAATATTTACATTCATAGGAAAAAATGTAAAAATACAGAGAGGCAGGTACAGAAGTGGAGATAGACAATGGCAAAGGGAGGTAGAGAGCTGGAAAAAGAGAGGGAGCTTGGAGAGAGAGGAGGAGTTTTAGAGAGGCTAATCACCTGACTTTAGCATAGAAGTGGGGTGGGCCACACAGAGGACCACAGAGGATAAACAGAGAGAGAGAGAGAAGGGTCTCTTTCCCTCTCCCTACATTTCTCTGATTCTCCTGAAGCTGTGTTTAGTGTTGAGAGTCAGAAAAAAAAGATGTGAAAGAGAGAGAGGGAGATACAGTGAGAGAGCTGTCTATTGTCAGTGCCCCTCCAGGATCACAGTGGCCTTGAAGGATGAAGAGCAGGGAGGCGGAGGAGGAGGGAGTTCAGCCTTCCTCCTGAACACAGTGAGCTAAACCTGCACAGCACTGCCAGCCTTCACCAGGACTATCAGAACAATCAGGGCCACAGACACCTAGGGAGGCAGACTCTGGCTTCACCCCAGCAGGCGGCATCTCTTGCCGGAGAGCTCCGAGGCAGAGAGCACATTCCCTCTGCACACACACACACCTACTGACAAAGCCAGGAGACAGGACTGGACATAAAGAGCTGAAATGACAGAGCACACATCTAAGAAACAGGGATTTAAAAAGTGTCGGAGTGCCACTTTCAGCATTGATGGCTTCAGCTTTACTATCGGTAAGAGGTTGTGGCTGCCTGTGTGTGTGTGTGTGTGTGTGTGTGTGTGTCTTGTTAGGTGCCACTGTCTTGCTGAACAGATGGTGTTCTTTGCTCAGGTTTTATTGTATCGTTAGTATGTGTGCTCAGTCTCCTCCTATACATCTGACTTTACTATCCATAATCTGTAGCAGCTCTTTGAGCCAGCAGCATCGGTGACTTTATATCATCTTTCATCTGCACTCTAAATGAAAAGTAGATGAAAAATGCAGTAATTTTGCTGTGTTCTGAAGCGATGCTTTCAACACTTTCATACCTATGGTTATTTAAGGCATTGCTGCTTTATTCAGTAAAGTATCAAAAGAAAATGGGAGCGAGAGAGTGCAAGGTTACATGCTTTTAAACTACAAGATACTACACAGATTATACACAGTGTTTCTCTGCAAAATGATGGGAAAATAGATCAATCCCAGATTGGTGCTTTAAGCAACCATTCAAATAATGCAAGACCAGTCTCAGTAAAAATATATGAACAGCTCTACACTATTTCTGACATCATACGTTGAGATTACATGGAATGTAATTTGTCTTTCATTTGAATTTAGTTTTAGTTTAGTTCAAATTCCAGCTTTGCATGTAAACAAACAAACTTACGATGATATAAATATTTTCTACTAATTTTGCTAATAAATACAATGTATATAAATAATAGTAAATGCTGCATTAAATTCAATAGGATACATTAAATCAGATTCGAGTTTACATTAGAAAAGAGGGTTTGAATTTGCGTCCCAAATCCCTCACATCTGGCTGGAACATGGAGATCCACTGGAGAATTAGTTAATGATGTCTACATACATAACCAAGCTAGAAACAACAGAGTTAGCTGAACAGCATTACGCTGTGGCTGTGGATCCATTCAGTAACACTCTAATTAAAGGGAAACAGCCTGATAAGGTAGATTTGTTTTAGGTTTTACTTTATTGTGCTGACACACTAAACAGTGTGGTCTTCAGCGCAGGTGTATGTTAGCCACCCACTGCACTGCAAATTCTGGAAATGCAAACAAAGAGAAAATCGTACATAGTAGTAATTTGAGCATTACGTGTTACTCTTTGTGAGCCTCTCCCATGAGAGGAACCCAACCTACTCTGATGAATTGAGACTGCTTGTGCAGCTTGTGTGGTGGGATCGACAAAACTGCATTTTCCCCACTGCAGACTCTCATTCTAATCAGTTCCACATATGCCCTCACACAAAACACCTTTTCATAGCAGCTATTGATGAAATAGCAGGGTAAACACAGGTCTTACCAACAGCTTTAACTAAGATTCTGTTCCATTTAGGGCTAACAGAGCCAGGGTCCTGCTTTGGTTAGTGCTGGCACACTGAAAGGGCTCTGCCACACTTACGGTACCTTAATTCAGTGATTCTCAAACTTTTTTCAGCAATGTGCCTTTGAATACTTTTTTAGCCACTGTAAAAAATGTTTGAAAAAAAAAATCCTAAGTAAATTTCTTTCTCCTTGTTTTCAGACATACATAGACATTTGACACCTTCGGGAAATCTTGAACTTATAGCAGAGGCTAATTATTTTAGGAATAATGCACTACTCTTTTTTTTTTCTTTTTCTTACCCATATCATCAGTAACACCATTGTTTACCCTGCTGTTTCATGTCAAAATGGACGCTGTAAAAAGTCCAGTCCCCAAAATGAAGTAGACTCAATTACTTATGCAGCTTTCCATTGATGGAGCTTCCCACGTCTGTGTTGAATGGATTCCACTGCAACCAATATGGATGCCCTGAAGAACATAGAAAAACTCTGATCTATCCACTGCCGTTGCCTCGCCAATGAGGGTCAACAACAATGGCTAACATTACGCTTTTGCCATAGCTTTTGTCTAGGTCAGTAGGCTGGAGCTGGGGTCTCGTGACCCTGGTCATTTCGAGCTGTTGTTGCTGATTTTTGCATGCAGGTGTACTGTGGTTGTTTCTCAATGAAAGAATGCCACCTGTAACTGGAGAGGAGGACAGTCAGATAATGCCAGCAGCTAGGGACTCATGGCTGTATTTTTCCATGGCTTCATGTGCTGGACGGGACAGATTATGCAGACGACTAGAGGGCGAGGGACACAGTATTAGGAGCATTGCTCAGGCAGGGACAAGGCTCTCTGTCAATTGAAAACCTCCTCTAGGACATGGTACACAGCAGGCATGGAGGAAAGGCTGTGGGCGTCGGGCAGTTGGAGAGGCGAAACGTGCCCCAGCTGAGACGATTCTGGAAGCCCAGTTGATATGGGGGTTGTGACGCTTAAGCCAGGGTCGGCCCAAAACAAGTGGCGTATGCGGGGAGTAGATTACATGAAAGCTATTGGATTTACCAGACAACAGGAGAGGAAGGGACACAGTGTGGTGGGTGACACTCGCCAACAACTGGGGAAACCAGGTTGTCATACTGGAGGTTGATAGGATGACGGCAGGCAGGTGAGCTGAGGACACACCCATGATACACACAAACACACTAGCACAGACGGGGGAGACCGAGGAACACAAGTGAACCAGGGAACACAAGGAAACAAGAAAAAACACAAGGGCACATGGTTCTTATAGTTACCACACAAACAAACATCAAAACCACATTTATTTTCTACTGAGCTTCACCACCGTGTCCTGAACCTTCATTACTTTTATTCACCTGCTGGACTGATACCTGTCCTTTACTACATACCTAAGTAAAAAAAAGTACACCAATTTCTACACTGTAACCTTTAGATTCTGTTTATCAGTTAGCTCTATAATAATAACAGGAAATGCTTATGGAAATGTATTTTGTGTTAAAAAGTGGGCCATCTTTTACACTATGTGAGAAAACAGTAACATTGGACTCTGTTTATTAAGCTCCTCTCCAAAGACTGCCATCCTATGTCCACCATGCTTCTTAAAAGAGCACTATGCAAATACCAAGGGTCAACTGACTGATAACAACCATTCCATCAAATCCTATGTTCATTCCACATTTTTTCCAACAGTTCCAACAGTTAGTGCTGACCAAAGAAAGGCCGCTCTTACATTTAGTGCTCCATTTACAAAGAATGAATAACAACAAACCATTATGCTCCATACTCTAGTTACAATGTGTAACTTCAGAAATCTTACTAATGTCTCAGCCCAGGTTGCACATATTAAAATAATCTGTGACAATCAGAATTGGAAGAATCATTGCTACTGTACCGTGCCCATGTAGGAAAAAAAACCCTACTGTATTCACCATAAAAAATGTATTCACACATGTAGAGCGGGCATTTTTCTTTTCTTTCTTTCTTTCTTTCTGTTTTTCTTTTTTTTTTGTAATATTATGTCATTTTTACCTTGTTTGCTTTTGTTTGTTTTTTTTTGTTGTTTTTTTGTTTGATTCCCAAAACATAGCTAATTATAAATACAGACTTTTCTATAAAACTATTTTTTTTCTTACTAATTTGATGGCTGTTTTGGTGGTCTGAATGTGGGAGCAAAGCAATCCT
>OMLB01054989.1:0-27526 GCA_900302555.1 Myripristis jacobus
CAGCCAATCAAATTGCAGCACAGCACCAGACTGATAGCACAACATCCCAATAAAAATTGTGGCCGTGGGCTGGGGAAACAAAGGAAATATTGCGAGGCAAAACACCAAGCAAACAAATCTTGTTCCACAACAAGAGAATCTAGGGTTAGCTGTCGAGCACTGAGGAAGAGGATGAGGATGAAAAGCGACGTACAAAGAAGCAGGCTTCCATGTTTATCCACACAAAAGCGCTATATGAAATATATTCATCCTCATCGTATACATCATCAGACACCGACTGTTCTTGGCTGTTGCAAGAGTGAAACCTGAGGCCCCAGAGCAGGCGCCTCTCAGTTCCAGATGTGGTTAATGAACTAGCTGTGACATTTCATCTCTTGACCCAAAGTTTGACTTCTACCTTTTTCTGCCCTCTAGCTCAGACTCTGAGCGTGCCCGGCTGAGAAGGAAAAAAGAGTGCGACAATAGCCCCAAAAGTTTCAGGTGTGTCTTGTGCATTGGTGCCTGTGAAAAACGCCACAGAGAAAAGAAAGCAGTGAGCAGTGAGTGCAAGTGTTAATGTGAGACAGAGTAGAGGTGTAAGACAGAAGAGAGGGACTGAGTTCATGTGTGAGAGGAGAGAGATAGAGAGAGACAGTGACAGGGACAGAGAGAGAGAGGGAAAAAAAAACATTCCTCAAATCAAAAGACAGATCTGGCTTTTGATTTGTGTCAGATGTGTGAACCGCGGTCTCGGCAGGTGGTGCACGAAACCAAGGACAGAAATGAAGACAGCTCTCTCCGACTGTCTCGAGTTCAGTCGCTCTCTCATTGTTCTCCTGTTCCCTCGCTCTTAAGATTGTTTTCATCCAACTGTCAAGTGAATTTTTACACAAACTTTTGAAATGCCACGAAAAAATAAAATGCAAATTACATGCATGTCCATCAGCTGGGATGAAAAAATAAATAGGCTCCCAGAACATCAGAATAAAAATAATAAATCCACCAGCAAAAAAAAAAAAAAAATGAAGTCTCTCAAGAGTATTAGACATTTTTTAGTGGAGTAAAGTGTCAGCTAATGTAAGACATATTTCATGCTTTTATCAGTAGGCAAAACAAAAGAAATGCACCATTGGGCCAATCATGCCAGGCCTATATCATTATTTATTCAACAAATGCATTTCAATTGCTTTTTATTGCATAATTTCTTTTGACAAAAAGTTAGTGTCTCCCTTTTGTGTTTCTCCTTTCAGTGGCTCCCTTCCTCCCCTGTCTTCGCTCTCTTTCTCCCTCTTTCTTTATTTCTCTCTCAGGGTCTCCCTGCCCTCTCAGTCTCTTTTTTCTACTCCATCTTCTCTTCATCTCTCCATGCCTCTCTCTTTTTCCCCTCTCTCGCATCCGTTTCCTCCCAGGCTGCCTTTATGTCTGTGTTTCCTTTTCTTTCTCAATGGCTGCCCTCTCCCTTATTCTTTTTTCCTCCACTTTTTCCATTCCAGCCCCTCTTTTCCTTCTTCTGACTTCTGTTTCTTCTTTCCTCCCTCTCGCTTTTCTCTTTCTCCTCCCCACCTCTGTGTGATTGCAGCAGTCTGCCAGTCGAACAGCTGTGCTCACCTGCCAGGCTGAAAACAAAGTGGCGGCTTTGGCAGCCCAGAGGTGCAGCAGAAGAAATGGAGGTCTCTCAGATTCTCATTTGATCTTTTACTCTCTAATTTCCACGTTTGTGCTCGCTTTTTGCACACAAGTCTGGTAGACACAAACTGGCTCGGGTGCACGTAAACACAGACACAGGCGTCCGTGCACACATATGCACCCGCCCACGCACACACAGCCGCATCCAACACAGTGTGTCGCTTTGACGTTAATGCTGTCTCTATTTGCGTTGATTTGCCGCAGCAGTGCCGTGACATACACTTACAGAGGAGAAAGAGTGAGTGAGAAACCTTTTTCTTCTCCCAGTACCATCTAGTGGCAGGTGTACCTCTGGTTTGCATGAAACTTAGTGGAAGGCTTGATCATGGACCAAAAGAAGAACTGATTGTTTTTCACACTAATCCAACACAACAAAGTGTGTCATGGCTTCACGTAAAAAAATGCATGTAACTTTCTGACAAATTTATGTAACATCATTAACCTTAACGTAAAGCTTGGTCATGTGGCAAGGAAGCACAGATTATCTTTTCACACTGATTGGCCAAAGATCGGTGTGATTAACTTTTGGCGAATATGCCAACATATGGAACTGGCACAAACTGACAACTGCAGTGTAATATGACCATCAGCTTGAAACATAACTTTTACCCAGTCAAAAATATGGAACAAAACTAGAATTATTGACCACAGCTGCATAAAATTACAGAGGAGGAACTGTCTAGTGGTCGGATAAAATCGCATGGTGCATGTTTAAGAAATCCAATAACTTAAAGAGCTTTAGAGTCAGTGTTTGACACTTCAGTATAATTCAAAAATGTGTTGCAAAACTGTTATTGCCTGTGCATTGTTAATTAGATACAAAGGCATTGTGTTTACTGAAACTAGAGGAATTACATTAGCACTTCTTCTAACTTGAATAACACTGTGTAACGAGACAAATAATCTATAGGCATTTTCACTTATATTGCAGTTAAGTGACAACGGGATACTTGAGCTATGCTGCACAAGTGACTTATAGAAATTTGAGCGCAAACTGGCTGATAAATAACTGTGTCCTTTATGGGACAACTATATTGAGTATTCTCAGTTAGTAGATAATTAAGGATTTTTTTATACAAGGATGAACTGAAATTCCAACTTTTCCACAACTGTTCTTGAATAATCATTTTCAGCACCCCACTGTGAACTGGGTCCTTCTGAGTTCAGCAGGGCCCTCCTCTCTCTCTGTCACGCCGCCTGGCTTTTGATCAGCGGCTTGCTCCCCTGCTTCTGTAGTGACAGGCACATTTCAATAATGCAGGTGGTGCAGTGGTGCTTAGACACTGAGGGGGCTGGTGAGCCCCAGGACTGTGGTGATGGGGTGTGTGTGTGTGTGTGTCAGTGGGCACAGCAGGCTGTGTCAGAGCAGTCAGAAGTTCAGTACTTTGCTTGAGAGCATTTCTGAGGTTTTTAGTGAAGAAAGGGAGAGTGTTGTAACCTGAAATTGGAATTGGCACTTATTTCATTTCACCACTTCATTCACAACTTATTCTCTTCTCGTGGGTCTGAATTGTCATCATCCTCTTAGCAACACAACATGGCTCATTCCAGATGAATCAAAAAACAAAATAAGCAGGCAGTGTGGTGGAAAAGAAGCCTGACCCAGGCCGTATCTGTCGATCCCTGTGTTTATAATGCATTATGTGATATCTGTCGTGATTAAAATGCACAAGCTGCAGTTTGGAACTCAGTTCCTACTGAAGTAGAATTGCCAGATGTGTTTCGCTAACACCACTGTTCCCAAAGTAATGTTAGCTAACCTATAGTTGGCAAGTTAGCAGTGTTGTCTGGTCAGCAATAATCACCAAACAACACCAATTAATAGGAATGTGCACACCTCACAACAAATTGATGGGTGTTCTTTTTCCCTTTGGAACATAGTTTTTCTTTTTTGATTGTGTAAAAAAGAAGGTACATTAAAAAAAAAAAAAAAAAGCAAGAGCTAATACCAATCAAAACATGAAATTAACTGTTCAGTGTC
This sequence comes from Myripristis jacobus, assembly GCA_900302555.1. Taxonomy (NCBI): domain Eukaryota; kingdom Metazoa; phylum Chordata; class Actinopteri; order Holocentriformes; family Holocentridae; genus Myripristis; species Myripristis jacobus. The sequence continues at coordinate 3,647 of OMLB01054989.1, forward strand.
AACTGAGAATAAAAACAAATTATTTCTTATGTGGATGCCCTGCTGGGCCTGCAGGTGGTGCTAGAGGAAAGGTCACAGGGTCACCAAAATTACCCGGCGTCATCCTCAGCAACTTAAATGCTGCCACCGAATTTCATGGCATTGCAAAAACATTTATAATCAGTGCATATTAGTTTCTATTAGATATTAGTGTTCAACATTAACAACTTGACCTGTTAGTGGCGACAGAGGGAAGGTCATGGTGTGAGCAACATGGACTCATTTCATCTTCTAGCCAATGTTAATGTTGTCTCCAAATTTCATTGCAGTTCACCATATAAAGTTTCCCATTAAAGGAAACTGCTGACCGACAGATTGACTGACATGGTGACGTAGAGGCACCCGAATTCCACTTTTGACTTTCAAAACCATTTAGCCCGCAGCATCATTACGTGCCACAAAACAGCCTGACTACTCAGCGTCCTTTGAGGATCTACAGGCGTAACTTAAGTGATAACAGCGAGAAGCTACAAGAACACATAAACAAAATATAACAAGTGACAAAAATTGTGCACCAACATGTTTCTCAGTATGCATGTTCATTTTCACCAGTAGTTTCTTATTTTGTCACTGTCATACTACATCTGTTTTTTTTTTTGTGTGTGTGTGTGTGTGTTTTGTTTCTTTCTGATTTGACAGTTATGTTTGGTACATATTTTGGTGAACACCTGTTGCAGTCGCCCCTTTTGCAAACCGTCTGAACCTGCCAGTGCTCAGACTCTGAGTATGGCTGTGCCAGGCTACCAAACATGCACATCCTTGAATTATTAGTGTAAAAACAAAATTGCATTATTTTCTCTGGATGGGCTGGCTAGCTAAACAAAGCACAGGTTACAGGTTTACACGTCGCTAAGCAACAAAACTGCTTCCGTCTGTTTCAACAGGTCATCTGCAAGACAGAGTTTGAAAAAAAATAGATAGATAGATGAACTGCTGGCCAGATGATCTGAAGGCCACAGGGGTTGCAAGTCCATTTCTCTTTGGAAGATCATTTTCCATTTGAACGCAGGACTTCCAGTCTCCAACAATCTGTCAATCTATCGACCTGTGAATGACGTATCTGTGCACAAGCCTTCGTCTCTTGTTTCACAACAGCCACCGGCCCTCTAGAAACACCCAAGCCGCCTTTTACCCCACTGCTCCTCTTCATCTTTCCCTGACAGAGTTCACTGATTAACCCTCAGCTGCTCGTCCTTCCTCCTCCTCCTCTTTTCTCAGCGGACGTCACCCCTTCTCCCCCTCTCTCCTTGCCTTGTCTTACCCTTCCCACATCTTCTTTCCCCCCTTTTTTCCTTCTTGACAACACTACAACGCTGCACTCAGCACAGTCCGACCTGGCCACCTGTGAAGCACACACACACACACACACACACACACAGTCTGCAGAGTCATTAATCAAAGCACCAACTGACCAGCAGCACCTCCAAGGTTCTCATTTGGAGTATGGATTGATATTTTGCCCAAGCGGTTAAGCCTCGTAATGCAGCGTTTCTCCGTGGATACAAAGCAACACATACACATCCCACTCCCAGCAGAGAGCCAACAAACGCATGAACATGTCTACGCACACATACAATCCCCAGGACCCACATAACACCATACACATTTGAACTGCGCCTGGGCCTCCTCCCCAGACCGAGCCTGACTTCCTGGCAGCCTCCTCGGTCTGGCACAGCTCATAACCTGCCAGTTAAGATTTGATTAGGGGAAATCTCGAAGAGCTGAAACCCTGCTGTGGTGGTTTCTCTTCTAGGAGGCGCACTGGCAGTCAAATTACGCCAGGAGGTGTTTATGAATTAGTTATACTGATATGTCTCCGGAGAGACAATTCATTTGAATAAATCTGAGCATTTTGATTGTGTTTATCAAAATAAATGAAGGGAAAAAAACAAATATCACCCTTTGACACATCTAGGACTTCAGTCTTGTTGTTGGAGTTGCTGACACTTTGTAGTCACAATTTAGGCATGATACTGTGAGCACTATCTTCATCACCCTGCAAGTTTTAAGACTTCTCTAAAAGTCCATAAATGTAATAAAATTGAGTTTCAGGGGTTGTGTTTTTGACAGAAATACATTGCAGCAGGGCTGGGTGGGCTCAAGCTCCCCTAAAATGATAAACAAGTAATGATACTGTCATTTGCCAGGGTGGAAAATTAGCACCCACCACCTGCAAAATTCTGGTAAATATTTGCAGTAGCAGGTAGATTTTTGTAGTTGACCAGACACAGTTGCTTGTTAAATAAAATAGGGTGTGAACACACTGTTTTTTAGTAACCAATTGCCAATGATACACATCCTTTTTGAAAGCAGGAAACTCACAGCACAGTAAAATATATCTTCTTGAGATTGACCAGCCAAAAAAAAAGACTGCAAACTGTGCTTTCTAAAACGTTTTATTCACCAATACACTTTTTTTTATTCCCACACCAATGCAGGAGGCTACACTGCTTTCAGAGGTTGGACTTTGGAAAATCCATTGTGTAAATTTCCAGCCTGCAACATCATGATGTTCACGGTGCGACCTCACGAGAAATGCCTCGATTTTCCTCCATGGGATGTACTGAAGGAAGACAGCATCCATTTTCCGGAGCTGACAGCCTAAATGTCTTGTTGTAGAAATATAATAGATGATAGTCTGACATCCAGTGTCTGGTGAACTCATTTGCCCTGCAGATGATTCATCTGCAGATGAGATAAACTCCAAAGCAAAACTAGCAGAAAAAAGGTGGCATTTTGTCTGTTCTCTGTTACTGCTGACAAGAAAAGGGCACTTGCTGGGACGCCCCGGTGGCTCACCTGGTAGAGTTCGTACCAACATTTTTTAGCATTTGTTTTTCTCACTTTCTTTTTTTATTTTGAAACAACAAAACAGAATATATCAGGAGGGCAGCACACATCTGGTCAAATAAATTACTCAACTTTCTTATACTGCATAAAATAGCCTTAACACACACTACATATGTGTTTCTCTCTTCTATTGCTATCGAATAAAGCTGTAATGCCAAAATATAATCTTAAAAAAAAAATTGATTTTTATGACAAATACTTGTAGAAGACTTGTAGAAGTAAAGCTGAAGTGAGACACTCCACAATTGACACATCAACAGCTAAAGCTTCATATTAGATTAAAGCATTTTGCCAGCCACCACCTCTTCTGATACACTGTAACTTTATATTAGTAAAATAATCCTTGGTAAAATAGTGGATTTATATCCAGGAGCAGCACAAAATTTGCATGCTGGGCTGACGAGCTAACAGATACTGTTACTCACTGCTGTTTGTTGAAGCTAGTGGAGGATACCACGTGCAGTTATATCGTTTTGTTTAACAACCCTTTAATGGGAGTAATCAGCTTAAGGCAATACTGCCATCACAGCATACCGTACTACAAAAGATAGAATATTAGGCTGTGTGACTCCACATTATACTGTAACCTCAATCAAAACAGACTCACTCTCTCATTCACGTATATGGGCAATCAACATAACCAGTCGATGTGACCAGCATGTTTTTTGGCCTGCACTCGAGCGCCCCAAGGAAACCAAAAACACAGGGTGAGCATGACAAGGGCATGACCAGGCCAAGATTTGAACTCAGGACCTTCTTGCTGTGAGGTGACATTGCTTGCCACTGAGCCACTGTGCCGCCCATCTGACATATGTGCAGCCTGAAAAAAAAAAAAAAAATCAAAACTGACTAAACTGCTGATGAACCCCGGTAATTTGTAAAATGTAGACAAAATCTGTAGCTAAAGTCATCATTAGTTTATTTGTGCTTTTTTTTGACTGTTTCTGAAGGTTTTATTGTAATCCCAGTCACAATCCCAGGTCAAAATGACATCTAGGTGTGCAGCAAGCAAATCAAGGCAGGGGATGCACCACTGGGCTTGATTCAAACAGCCCTCATTCTCCAAAAAAAGGTTAGGTTGTTTTGTTTTTGGGTCAGATAATGTGTGAGAGGGAGCGATTTGGAGGGAAAAGAAACATTTTTAGAGTGGCCTACAGTCGTGGACAAATAGCTAAGAAGTCTTACTTGAAATTGTAGTCAATGACATGATTCTCAGATTTAAAACGTAGTTGTTTCTGTTGAGCCGTTTTTAATCCCTGCAGGCACTGAGCTCAATAGACATCAGCATCGCCACATAATCTCATTCTTTATATTTTAGACATTTTCTTATCCAGAACGACTTATGAGTGCAACAGTAGAATGGGCTTAAAGTTGAAATAAAAATAAACGGAAACAAATTGAGAGCAGAGCGTAGGAGATGAGCAGAAGGGATTTTTTTTAAACATATAAAAATGGGAGAGGTAGGTGTGATTTGGGTCAAGGCCAGGTGGAGTAGTGGACAGGAGGGGAGGAGTATCACATGGTTCCTGAAGACATCCTCATGAAGGTGATTTGACCTTTGGACAGCAACAAATCTAATGTAAATACTCAGTGGTTCTGAAGTGGTAATCCTCAAGATCCTCCTTTATGAAAAGATTTTGAAAAGGTCCTTGGTGCTAAGCAGTCTTTGCTGTGGTGCTTTGAGCTGCATTTCCTTATTTTGCAGTCCAAACTCTGCCGATACAACTTATTGATTTGCCAAAATCTAAAATATTGATATGAAAAGTTCAAGCCCATGCCCTGCAATGGACTGGCGACCTGTCCAGGGTGTTTCCTTGCCTTCCGCCCGATGAGCGCTGGGATAGGCTCCAGCAACCCCCCGTGACCCTTGTGAGGATAAGCGGTTTAGAGGATGAATGAATGAATGAAGTTCAAGCCCAAGTTAAACCAAAGATCACAACTCTGCTGCACTTGCTGCTTGCTGCTGCATTTGAAAAATGTGTGAGGATTTTCCATGGCAAAGAATCTGTGTAGGTATGTATTATGTAGAAAATTAAGGAACATTGTACCTGCTTATAGGTTGAGTCACTATTACATTTTATCAATTAGGAATAAAGAGCCAAACGGATAAATGAGAACAGACACTGCTCATAAATGATAAAATGAATTACTGTATAGACTATGATACTCACTTTTAGTGTTTTATATAATGATCTGACTATTATACTGCTCAGTGGGCCGTTTCAAGCCAGAGGGTCAACCGAACTAATAAATAGATTTTATTGAGTGAAGTCAGCTTGAGAACCCCGATCACACCGGGCCTCTTCTTTTGCTTCTAACATCCAAAGTCAAGTGGGAGAAACCTGACTTTGGACATTGGAAGGAATAAGTCAGATAATATTTTATAGCAAATCTTGTTTAGTGATAAATAACTCTGATTCACTTTTAACAAGACTGCCAGAGCCCTGCAACTCACCATGTGCCAGACAACACCTAAAACTTTCAAAGTCAGGTCATGGATTAGTGGGGCAGTGGAGTAACAGACACAGCACAGACAAAACAAACACATCCACTGTATATTTATGTATGTACATGATCTTCAAGTCTGTACTGTGTGGATTACAGGTTCAGCCTTTTCTGGTATACTTTTGTCAAAATCATAAAATCCCAAGGCCAAGTAAATTAGGAACTACTTGCAAATGCCATGTACAAAGAAAATATTGATTTGTTAGGAAATGTCACATAAGACCTTATATCAGGATATGACAGAGGAAGTTCCAGTCCTTGCCAAGCTCGCTTTAACATGTGAAATGATTTTATACCAACTCCAAGCTCTACCAGACATGATTGTAGAACAGTCCCAAAACACCACCTTATCTCTCTCTGTGTGGGAGCCCTCATTAAGCATCACTTAAGACTTTTCCAAAATCATTTGGGTCCGTCAGTAAATTCAGCATAGATATGCTCTCCAAAACAGCACTGTATTTCTGTATATCAATGCAAATTTTTAAAAGTGGTACGCCTGCTATTCCTCCAACCTTCTGCTATGAGAATGCACTGGGAAGTGGTAACAAGAGAAGTTATTCTTCATTGATCCCTATGGGGAAATTCCTCCTCTGCATTTGACCCATCCTAAATATTTGGAGCAGAGGGCAGCCGCTGTGCAGCGCCCCAGGGCAAAGCTCCAATATTAAGCCAGTGTCTTGGTGGGGGGCGCTGACAGGAGAATTAACCTAACATTTATGTTTTTGACACAGAAAGAGCAGGCTGGGATTCAACCCACGACCTTTTTCCTGTGAGGTGGCAGCACTAAACACAGCCACCGTGCTGCACAGCGAAAAAAGAAAATCACAAACGCTTAAGGCATTGCTGTTTGTTGATCATATGTTATGTATGAAAAATCTGGCTGCCATAGATGAAAGGATCTGCATAACGATGCAGGGGTTGGCTCGGGTCAAGGCAGATTTGAGCGTATTTCAGGAGAGAGGATTAAATCAAAATGTCCTGTTTCTTATTTACACACTGAATATGATAATATACAAACAGGGTGACAGAGTCAGCAATCTGAAGAAGAGGTATAATTAATTCAACAGCTATGACAGAACTTGGGAAACGCAAAGAGAAATAGCATTCTTCAACACTTGTGGCTTTTGAATCTGTAGCTGACAGGCTAACATGGCAGCCAGTGTTTTCAGGCAAAAACCGTTCCCGAGTAATGTAAGCCAATATTTACCACATATGACTGGCAAAACAAAACAGCAATGGGATTAACTCACCAAGGTCTTCTCAGTTCAGCTCCATTCATTTGTTAAGAGAAATTCAAAGATTTCAAGTAGAGCCATGTTGGAAATGGTCGGGTCGTGACAAAATGGAAGAAAAAAAAAAAACTTCTTGCTGGCCAACTTACCCACTTAAAAAATAGAAAAACAATTTGCTGCCATGTGCTTGTCTTTTTTTTTCTTTTTTTTGGCCTCCTCTTAGTGCTTGCCTCATATTTCCTTCTCCTTTTCCTCCTCTATCTTCTTCTTTGGTGTTCCCTCCAAACCAGGAAATAAATGAAGGTGTACCTTGGTGAGGCTGCAGCAGGGTTGCAGTCAGGTCCATGTAAAAATGCTTTGTTCGGCATATAAACTTCCCTAAGTGGATCCCCTAAATTCCAAAAATAATATGAAAAATGACAAAGAAACAATGTGGAACTCGAGTGGAACTTCTCTTAAACAAAGGAACATTTATTCTCCCTTGTTTTCTTGTGTTTATTCCCGTCCACAGAGGGCAGAAAGTGTAAGCTCCCAGAATGAACTGTATCCCATCATTCACCATTCTGCTCTGGCTGCTAAATCCACACTGAATGTAAAAGAACAACAGCTGGGGAAAACTGCATATATCGTACAACGTTTTTTAAGTGTTTCAGTAACCCCAAATCTTCAAAAAGGCTTCATGTGATTTATAGAAGCTGGACCAGTTTAGCTGCTACTTTATTTGGTTTCAAACATGAGTAAAACTTTCTGGAAAAGCTGTTTTTTTTTCCCTTCAGAGAGTAAATATACAGGATTCCTTTCTTACATAAAGCAGTGAGGGCTGTTCAGTTTTGACTTGTTATGATCCCTCACCTTTCCTCTCCTGCTGAAAACTATAAAGTCCTTGAGCTTTCATGCTTTTGCTTCCTCCACCTGCATGTATAACCCTTTACAAACCACAGCTGTCGTTAGTAATCTCATAAAGGTCAGTGTATCTGAGATCAGGCGAACCTCCAAAAGAGCCCAGCTTCGGCAGTCCCGGGGGTCAAGGTTAACTCCTGGCTGCTGATTCAGAAATCCGAAGTGTGGTAGGATCTAGTTTTTATTCCACAGTTTTTAAATGTCAGGGCAAACCTGTGGTCAGTGAAAATACTTTGATGCAAAACATTACAGTAACAAGCCTTGTGGGCAGTGAAAGCCCTCAGCTCGCAAACAAACAGGGCTTGATAGGAGAGGCAGGAGCTTAAAGGTTACAGGCAGGAGGATCCAGATAGTTTCCGGTACAAATGCCCTGACAGACCGGAGAAGCCTTTGCAGCAAAAGAGAATAATTATCTTCTTCTCTGTCTCAGTAAGTACCACCGACGTGCCCTTGAGCAGGGGGGGCAAAGAGAACCAAAACATCCTACTCAAATAATGTTGCCTGGCAGAAATTTTACATCTAGTAGTTTTAATCTAGTTTGAACTCTGTACTTATCTTTTTAAAATTACATCAAAAAGATCAAATATAAGATTGGTTTCTTTTCTAAAAAAAAAAAAAAAAAAAGCCTTGGAAACGTACTGACTACATTATAGATAAGCTTCTACTTACTTTTACTAAAAGCACCATACTAGTGACTTGGAATTGAATATACTTTACATTTCTGTTGATCTTTGAGACTGAGACTTAACTTTCAGAGACTCCAAACTTTCCTCACAGCAGTATTTCATCTCTATAATAAAGTTGTCCACATTAGTTTTCCTAAAAGCAGCAGCAGCTCTGTTGTGTTTGATGACTTGAAAACGGGCGGAGTGAAACGGTCTCTATGCAGGAAAATAGAGAAATGTTTGCTTTTCACAGCGAAATATCAGTTCTGTGGTTTATGAGTGGCATCAACCCTATTAACTGCAGAAGCAAAAACACAATTTCAAATTTGAAAATGAAGGGAGTTTGATTATATGTTGTGAAATCTTTAGTACTCCCACATGATTTGCAAAATGTTTTGTTGCAGTGTAAAATTTGGGTAAATTATAGTAAATAGACCAAACCTTCAGAATCACTGGTGTGGTCCTTTAACTGTTTTTTACTCCCTTTTAATGTCTCAAACTCTAATTTTACATTTAAATTTCCCCTTTAGTGGTTTCAATGTTAGGGGAAAAAAATCCCTTTTCTACACTGTACGACATCATACACACAATATTCTGTATTGCTCTTTGCAATGCTTCATTGAAGCTATAGCACTTCAAACCCAAAATGCCTTTGGTTTATGGCTGCACCATTACATCAAATAAAAAATATCCAGATGTGCATCATTTTATACACATTTCCCTGAAATGCAACAGGACATATTTGATATCTTTGGAGGCCTTGGGATCTCCACTAGAATTTAGAATAAAGTTCTGTGGGTTTGAACAAAGTGTGGCTTCAAAGCATGCATTAAAAATGTCAGACCTGCTGGGACAGATAGGGTTGAAATGGTTTTAAAAATGTAAGGTAGAAGACTGTAGACAGAAGACTGTAAACAAGTGCAAATGTAAAGTATGGTGTTGCTGGAAAATAACTGTTCAGCAAAACCTTCTGTGAATAAATGAAGGTTAAAAAATGGGCTGAGTGAGTCGCAGCTCTGCAGTTGAGCACACCGGTTTGATTCTGTTTCAAACGCTGGATGACACAAAGTGAACTCAGTTCTCATGGCACCGTTGGAGTCGGGCCCACGGTGGAGTCCAGGCATCCCAGCGCTGCGCGGGATGTCACCCGAGTGTCTGCCGTCGGCCCCGCTCAGTCCGTCTTGCACTGCGCTGCACTGTGGCGGCACAGACAGAACAGGGTCTCCCACAGGATCCTGGGTAATTTGGCAGGTAATGAGCACTCCGACTCTGCCGCACAGGACCTCTCATATCTGGCAGTGAAAGGAATGCACATGCACGCACACACACACGCACACACATTACCATAACTCCAATTCCCACAAAGTCAGGAGCACACCCCTGCAGTATCTTACACCTGCTGCACAATTTCTCCTCGCCCCAGCAAGCCGATAAAGATCCACATACCCAGACTCCCACAGGATAACCACTGAGTTAAACCCAAAACTAAGTAAATACCCATTTTATTTACCAAACTATGCACTTATTAGACCAGCGCTTTTTCTTATATTTAAAAGACAGGCTCTGTATTTTACAACCCAGGCTGTATTAAAATATTGACAAAAATGATTACAGTCTGTGCTTTCTAACACATTTAATTCAGCATTTATACTCTGAATTTTGTACATCCAGCTAATTCAGCTAATGCTGCATTCCCTCGTTCTTGGACATCAGAATTTCTTGTCTAGTAAATTCCCAAAATGCAAGAATATTGTGCTCACGGCATCATCTTGGCATAAATTAATGCTCACAAGAAGAAGAAACTCCACTGAATTTTCCCACACAGAAAATGCCAAAGAAAAAAACAGCAATTACCCTTGAAATGACACTATGAATGTAATTTACAAGACTGAAATTCCAAAGTCCAAGTTCAAGTGAACGCAGCATGAGCTGAAAAGAAGCAGACGAGTGCGTATATATCCAAGGCAATGTCAAGGCAATATCTTAAATGCTTTTGATGAGTATTCACATTTTTGAGTTTAAAAAATAGCAAACCTCTCCTTTAACCTAGGTAAATATTAATTTACCAGCATCAATTCTTAAGTGCAACAAAGTAAGTTAAATAATTTGGGCTGCTGTATCATTTATAACCGGGTCTTGTCTGCTCACCTCAAATGATTTCACACACACTCCAGAAATATTTGTACCATAACTTGAAGATAGAAAACGAGAGAGATGGACAGAGGAAGCCAGGGGGAGAAAAACAAAGAGCCAGAGAGACAATTACACAGAAAGAGTGGAACAGAGAACGAGTGAAATCTAGAGAGTCGGATCACCTTCTCTATCCGTCAGAGGTGAAGCATGACAGAATCAGATCCCAGGAAGCTGAACATGCCCGTGGGCACATCAACACGCTCTGTCCTCCTGAAACAAAATGACTTGCATTGAAATGGGCTTCAAATGGCTGCAAATGGCTGAATGCTACACATGGGTCTTTGATAGAGTCTTTGGGTGTGTGTGTGTGTGTGTGTGTGTGTGTGGTGGTAAAGAGGGCTGTCCTAGCCAGAGGCGAGCTGTCTCCATCCGATTAAACAGAGCAGGACGAGGTGATCATTCACCTCCACTTGCCCCTCTAAGGTCTCACACATGCGCACACACACACACACACACACACATACACACATGCGCGCACACATATATATATATACAAACACTCAGAAGTACATGCACACACCAATACACATGCATAGGCAAGCTTGGGAAGATACGCACTCAATACACACTTACAGGCACAATTATGGTGTGCTGCAATACATGGAATAAAATCACATGCACGCACACACACACACACACACACACACACAGTTGCCCTATGATGCATTAACAGGATGTGTGTCATCACTGGCGTCTCCTCAAGAAAGCCAATCAAAGTGGAGTGCTCAGCGAGGTCATGACTGTTATCAGCGCCACCATCTGAGCACAAACACACACATGCATGCTGGGATACATACATAAACATGTCTGCACATGAGTCAGACACACACACACACACACTTCTTTGCAAATCAAATTAAGTTTCGCCTTTTCCTTCAAAGAATGAGGAAGCTGGGAGAGACGAGAAGAAAATTAGGCGAGAGGAAGGGAAAGCGGGCGAAGAGGGAGGAAGAGGAGAATGAGGATGATGAGAAGGAAGCAGATGAAGAGGAAGAGGAGGAGGAGAAGGTGGAAAGAGAATAGAAGCAAGGGTCAATCCATTTCAGCGGGCAGCCTGGAGAGCCAGTGCATGTGTACACAGCTACATCAATCACAACAGTAATCTGCATACTAACTGCTTGCTGATTGACTGCTGCACACACCTACACACAAACACACACACGCACGCCTATGCTGCGTTCATGTCAACTCGGAACAAGTTAAAAACGAGCTCCAACTTGTGAAAAACAAACTGAACACCAGTGGGAAATTTATGGATCATTTCAGATCTCCGCTTAGCTAGTGAGTCTGTTTGTTCCATGATTAGAGCCATGTCACATTATGTGTTTATTCCATATTTTTATATCTACAGGCTCCTCACTTCAGTTGACCCTTGGCAAAATTAATGCGCACAGTGCAGCTTTAAGCAAATTCATAGAGTTTTTGTATTCCCTTAGAAGGAAAATGATGTTGATTCTACTTGTGGGAATTTATTTTTCCAAGCTGACAGTGTGAACCCGGTGTCGTCACAGTTTGGAAACACAAGTCGGAAATTCCAAGTTCCACGGTGAAATGAATGCAGCATTAAAAACAGTCAGTCTGCAAACGATGTGCCACAGGTTGAACGTCATGTTTCCTCACACTGGTGTGAAACAGGGGTATGTTTGGTGGGTGTCTCAGAGGTGTTACCCAATCAGCAGTGACATGTAATATAAACCCTGCCCTATTAAAAAGGCAGTGCACACAATGGATCCAACAATGCTGGTGCAACACAACAGGCCGTTTAAATAAACATTTTGCTACATTTTATCAGGCCAAGTCCTTTACGGTAACCCCTCTCCCCTAATGTCTTTCATGTATCTGTACAGTCACTATCAAATAAAGCAGAAATACAAAAAAAAAAAAAAACAATCCTTAAAAAAACTGATTGTGTATTGCGCTGCTCAAGCAGACGATGATGCTATAGGTGGCTCTCATAGACCCCAATGATTCAGTGAGACATGTTTCAGAATTAAACTGTGATTTGTCCTAAACTACAACACTTATCAAGATTTCTTTACACACATAAACTCCTACTAATACTGACCCCTTCACAGTTCAAATGGAGTTTGTAGGGTAAAGTTTGGCAGTTTAGAAATGCGTGGTTTTGTGCAGGTTCCATATTATGGCGCTGATTGTTTTCCCGTTGTTTTCAGAGTAGGACACGTTGCACTTGTCTCTATGCACGTTCATTCTAGAGAACACACATACACATTCACAAATAATTGTGTCACTTCACATGTACACACACGCGCACACACACACACACACACACACACACACAAAAGCGCACGTGTCCATGTATTGTTATGGTATGGGGAGTCACACTGAAGATATCCCGGTCTGCCTGCTAATGCCAGTCGACATGTTATTCCCTCCTTGGCAGCACTAAAGAATGGAGGAGAGGTGCTGCGCATCTTAACAACAGCAGCCTGGTTTAGCCGAAAACATAATTCTTCTCCTGTGACTCGGGCGTGTTTGAGTCAATCAAGTTAGAGTTAGGTGCACAAGCGCACACAAACACATACACACACACACACACGCACACGGCCAGCCCTAACAGTGCCCGTGTGTCTCCAGGAGGACAGTGGTGGTGAAAAATGATAATGAATGAATGATAAAACCAAGGTTAGAGTCCACCAACATGTGTGTGCATGTGTGTGTGTGTGTGTGTGTGTGTGTCTGCGCACATGTTCTTTTAAATGATATGAAAGCTGGTTTGAAAACAGAGACAGGTTTGTAAGTTGAAATACTCCCCTCCAGGCATTGTAATCCATCTCTTCATCCATCACTCTGTAATCAGACTCACATTTTCACTTTTATTCAAGTTAAAACAGAGCTCAAGAGAGACGAATTGACGGAGAGAGAGAGAGAATGAAAGTCAGACAGACAGATGGAGAAGTTAAAAAGAGGATAACGTACAAATTTCAAAACTCAGTCTGAGAGCCTGTCTTCATGCAAGAGTCTTTTCCCCCTGCTTGCTATATCATCACTCCCCCTTACAATATGTCACTTTTCCAATTAATCAAAAAAAAAAACTGTTCAAAAAAGCGAATCACTTTTATTTTTTTCTACATTGATATTGAACTCTATAATTTCTCAGATTCAAGAAATAAAAGGCAGTTGACAGTAAAGTGCTAATCTACCCTGCAATTAAAAATGCATGGCTTTCAGAGGTAGATAGGTTTTAACAATGGTGGGTGAAAGAAAACATTATAAGTAATAATAAAGATAACTTTATCTATATAGCATCTTTCCAAACTTCTGTTACAAAGTCCTTCACAAAAAAGGACAAATAAAAGAAAGCAAATACAAAAACAAGTGACAGAAAAAATGTCTAAGAAAATTGCCAGGTGGCAAAAAGTCTTGGGAGACAAAAGAAGGCGGTGAATTTCCTAGTGTAAGTTCCTCAGGTCATTATTCCCAGGGAGTTGTAGCTCGAACAGCAAAAACACAGACCTGCACTATATTATTACCTCTTTTCATTTGTTATTGCCATACTACAAATGTCAAAAAATATGAATCAACTAAACACATGTCTCTCTTATAAAATCTTATGGCAACATGAGCACTTCATGGTATTTTCATTCTTGGGATATAACTGAATATATAACTAGTACTGCCATACCTGTTGTAATTTTATCCCTTTTAATTCTTAGCCCTTGGCAATACATAAACACTGCTCTGAAAATGCATATCATCTGATGTTCAGTTGTTACCTGCTGATCCGTGTTGACTGGTGTCAGCAGCAGTGTTGCAGACTGTACAGAGCGCATGGTGGCCAAGTTTGGCCCTCTCTCCTGGTGACTTTCTAGGAATTTGGTGCCAGGATCTACTTCTCTCATTATCATTATGGGTTTGGCTGCAGTCATTAATATTATGAATACTAAGTATGTTATGACCATCTGCGATACACACTGAAAATATGATTTCACTTTGCCAATGTAAATGACTGGTGAACAAGAAGGCTAGCTTGCCAATACCTACATAACAATGGGCTAAATTTAATTTAATTCACACTCTCAGCCTTCCACATCTTGCCTTGTCCGTTTTCCTTTACAAAGGAGTTCAAAGAACGGTCCTCACTTGAGGAGCCAGCCAGCCCGAGTGAAGAGGGGAAACATGCGGGATAAAATCAAGGTTCAAGAGTGTTGCTATCGATTTGGGGGTCCCACCTACTGTCTCATGAAATGACATAACGCATTTGTCAATCATCCCTGCTTGCAAAGATTTTTTTAGTCTGTGGGGGAATGCAAGGGGAATGAATCTGCCATTATGGATGTTCTGCCTCTTCTTTTTCTTCTTGTTTTGCTTTTCGGCAGGCCAGTGCACTTTGATGTCAAAATGCATACCTGCAACACAAACTTCGTACACACTGGCAGGTCTGTTGTCATCCTTAGTCTTGAGCCTTGAGTGAGGAATAGCTAACAAGGCCTTAGTAGAGCATCTTAAATGACAGGCGGATCAGTAATGATTTTGGAGCTCAGACAGGTAGTTTGGGGCCAGGGCCATTAAAAGTCAAGACTAAAATTTTGAAGTCAAGGACAGGCGGCTAGTGCAGGGAAGCTAAAATAGGGGAGATATTATGCTTTCGTGATTTAGTTAGAGGTGAGGTGGATGCATTTTTAAAACCCTGAAGCCGTGAAATCATGTTTTGGTCAAGGCAGGTAAACACTAGTGTGCCAAGAGCTGTCATAACTACAATATTAACTTCTGTTTTGGAGGAGTTAAGCTGAAGAAATTTTTCTGCCATCCTTAACCCCAGCTAGCCAATTCTGCAGGGAATTTAGATAATTCAGCTGGTTTACAGGAGTGCAGCTGTGTATCATCAAGCAGTAAATAAAGAGAAAATGAAAATTGGCCCTAGAATGGAGCCCTGTGGTACCCCATATCTAGGTAATGCTTGGGCAGAGGTATAGCCATCAACAGACACAATGATTGTTCTGTCAGAAAAGTATGACAAGAACTACTGGATGCCAGTCCTGGAGATACAAACCCATGTTCTCAGGCTACTCAATAATAATGCAGTGATTCACCATGTCAAAAGTGGTGCCAAGCTGAAAAACAAGAACCAGCACAATATTCAGCTGCATCAGCCTTCATCGAGATATCACTGATAACTCCTACACAGCTTGTCTCAGTGTTATGCTGTTGTCAGAGACCAGACTGAAATTTCTCAAAAAAGTTATTGATAAAGACCTCCAACAAATGATGAGAGACAACTTTCTCTGGGATTTTTGCAGAAAGGGAAGCTTAGAAATTGGTCTATAGTTGCTATGGTCATAGGGATCAGAACTAGGTTTTTACCAAGTGTCTGGACACTAGCCGTCTTAAATTGATCTGGCACACATCGAGACGAAAAGGATCAGTTGATGATTACACAACCTAGAACTTCTAAGACAAATTTGGCAGCTATTATGTCCAATGGATGTGATGATGGTGTCATGTGTGAAATAGTCGCCATAAATTCATGGATAGTCGTTTCCGTAAAAAACACCCTAAATATCCAGCTGAGGAGAAGGTAAGTTAGACACAGAAGTGTGTGTGTATCGAATTTCCTCAATCTCATCTGTACAAAAGGTTAAAAACTTGTCACAGTCTGCATTTGAAGTAACAGAGACACCAGGAGAACCAGGGTTGACTAAGCAATCAATGGTCTTAAATAAGAACCTAGGCTTGTGCAGGTTGGTGGTGATGAGCTCTGAAAAATATTTTGCTCCCTGCATTATTGCAGCTTCTGTTCAGCTGACCACATGCTGTGGTCAAATGAGAGAGGCACATCTGAGAGGAGGGATGAAAGAGAGACAGAGACAGCAGGAGAGAAATAGACCGACTGGGTTTCCATCCAAGTGTGTTTTTGTGACTTATGAGGTACCACATTAGAAAAGGTCAGTGGAAAGAGCAAAATTTGATTAGATTGCCTCAGTGCTGGAAAAAAAAAGGTTTTAGGTGGAAAATATTTTTTGAATAAAGAAATTATGAGGGAAACAGCACTGCAGTCAAATTTGTCAAATAATTAATGAGATGGAATTTGCTCAAGTGGTTGAATTTGTGGTTTAATTTTTGCTTTTGGTGCTTAAAGGAATACTTCATCCATAATTCTAAGTTTTATATGAATTCTTCATTCAGTACAACTGTGTTATGATTCTGCCACAATGACTGACACGTCAGTCTAGTAGGCCAGTGAGTGAGTGTGACTGGCCAGTGAACAAGCTGGTGGCAGCTCTGAAATGTGATGAATCATTACTTTGGGATGCACTGAGCACATGAATAGAGAGTCAACATTTGGATCACGCTGCGTGAAGAGTTTGAGAATTAGAAACAAGTTTTCATTCATCATTTTAGCTGCCGTTTGTCGAAGTTGCTGGTTAAGTGTTTAACAATAAAATTTCTACAGTTTTGCTTCCAAGAAATGCCAACTGTAAACATTAAGTGAGGCATTATTGGCACAACATATTCACGCCCTAAAGCACCTTTTATTGTTCGACATAATGCAAGCACAATGTAAAGCGAGTGTAAACAGTGCTGCAACTTTTATAATTCTGTGTTTTTGTGCATGTTGTTGAATCCCTGTGCACAGAGTGGGCAGCCATGTCGGAACTTGACCAGGTACGAAACACCTACACAGAGACTTTTTTAACTCCAAATATGTGTCAAATAATGCAGTTCCCTGCAGATTAATTGGTGCTATTAAAAAAAAAAGAAGAAAAAACAACTATGCTATTGTTCATACCTAATACTAAATTATTGAAACCATCTTTTCTGAAAAGATTCTATTCATTTGTCTCATGTATGTGTCTTTGTTGGTTTCACATTCATACCAGCTGATGGAAAGGCATCTCATTTGCATTTTATTTATTATATATTTTTGCAACATTTCAAAGGCTTGCATAAATCTTGCTTCACAGTTGGATGGAATAATAGCGACTGTGAGCGAGGGACAGAGATGACACGGGGAAATAGAGAGGAGCTATAAAGACAGGTTCAGTATGAGGAGGATGGAAGACTAGGAACTTGGTACTAAAACCTGCTCTGCTCTCCCGTCCTCCGTTCAAACACATTGCAAACATCCCTGAGACAGGCTGACAGCAGCTGTAAAGCCTCTCATACAGTAATCCCGTCATCTCAGCATTCAGGTAGAATCCACTTTTGATAAATGGAATAGGTGATTGCGCTCTCTCTCTCTCTCTTTCTGTCTTTCTGTCTCACTGCTTTTCTTCCATTTGATCTCTGTCTTTAAACTCTGCCTACAGCGCTTCCTATCTTTCTGTTTGTCTGTCTTCATATCAGTATCTCTCCTCTTCCCCCTCCTCACCTCCGCTCTCCCGCTTCCTCTCTCTCACACGGCAATTCTTTCCATCCCTCTCATTCCCCATTTTGACATGCGAAAATCACTCTCACCAGCTTTCTCTCCTCTTCTATTTCTCTGCTCTCTTTTTTTTCCCCACACAGTGAAAAGACATTTGTACTGTGCGAGATGAGGGGATTGTTAGCTGTGTGGCTGCTGGCTTTAAGGCTGGGCAAGCAGCGAAGGACAGTGAAAGAGAAATTGCAGACCTGAGGAAGTATGCATTATGTACATTGGCTGACTGAACTCATAGTGTAACAGTAAAATCAGCTTTCTAAAGATTCAAGGATGTTTGAAAGAAAGTACACTGTTAGATATGGTGTCCAGTTTTCTAGCATGTCTTTCAAAAAATCTACTGACAGCGCAAGTGATATGAAATCATGCGTATTTGAGAGGGTAAATATATACTATTCTACATTATAGAATATTCTATACAGTGAAAACAAGATTTTAGCCACTAGATTACATGTCATGACCCCTTGAGAGGATAGTTTAACAGTTTTGAAAAATGTGATATTACTTTATTTACCCTAGCTGTTATGTGGGAGAGTAGTAGAGCAATGGTCCTCATTACTGAGTGGCCAAATCCTCCACATGCTAACCTTTAATGTCTCTCCCCTCAGCTTACACTCTTCAAAATAACCACCATAATCCACTCAGAAGTTTTTAACATCTCTATTCTGCCCTCCAGGCATTCTCTTTCGTGTTTTAGCACCACTAGTGGCCATGTGCGGTAGTGTTCCTGTTGTTATCATAGGATAGCAGAGGAGCAGCCTGTTAGTTTCTCTCCATCGTAAGCTTGAAAGTGTTGTCGTATTGTCTGTAAGGTTATCTATTAGAAATGAATAACATCAGTTACTGATAGCATGTTTTTCATATATATGCTGTTTACATCAGTGTATTTTGGTTAGTACACACAATGACACTGTTACTAAGACCATATTAATTGTGATTGATTGTGATCTTTCTTCCTCAGACGCTCAGGCATAATTTTAATTTTAACTGATTTACTTTCATGCCATTGTGTTTGAGTAATAGAGGCTTTTTATTGTGTTTTTCAGTTTCAGTCTATGTCAATGAACACATGCTGTGAGAGTCTGAGTTAAACTTCACTTAGAGCAAGGTATCTTGTGGCTCTGAAGGGAAGGCAGTTTTGTTGGTTGAATCATTTTGACTAATTTTGGTCAGAAACACCATTAGGAGGACAGTGCAACCACTACAAGTGTGACTGCCCTGACTACCAAGTTCGCACACACTTGCTCAAAGTTTTTGCTGTTTTTGCACTTTTGCTCTAATTACAGTTGACTGTAATTTTTGCTGTTATCAACATCTGGAAAGATCTGGCAACATCTGCATTACCTGCACCACTCCACACCAGAGGAGCAGTAGTCACCACAGACATGAAGTAGATTGCTTATCACTTGTTTTCTTCACTGAACACATGTAAGTATGTTGGAGGACAAAAAAAATAACAACTTTCTACCGAGGACTAAAAGGAAGCTGGCAAGTAATGTGGAGCTTCTTCTTTTCTTCGGCTCCCCTCTTTCACACACATTTCACGTACCTGCCAGCCACCGCTCTAACTGAGGACCAGCACAGACAGCTCAGACCAATTTTTTTTTTTTTTTCTAATGGTCAGCATTTTTTACATCATTTCAGTCTGGAAAAAGCCCACTGCACATAATTAAACCCAAACTTTTGTAATTTAACAATTTGTATGGATTAAGGTGGTAACTTTTAAGGCCATTAGCTGGGGGGAAGTCCACCTCAACGCCAGGAGGCTAATGGTTAGTATTTGGAGCATCCAGCCAGTAGCCAGCACTAACAATGAGAGGAAGATAGCACCACTACTGTCCTACATAACATTGTTTACCGAGACATTGTTGAGGTATGTCTGTGGCTTAAAGAAGCGATAAGCATTGTTCCTTGGAGCGTGATCTAAAAATCACGTATTGCTCCTTTAATTGAGAGGTGTCTGACGGGGATCTGCAGCCAAACTACTTGGGATTAATCCTGACTCAAACAGCACGATGGTTGCATGAAGTTGCATCAGAATAACCTCAATTAGAGGGATTACAAGTAGAGCATCCTAAAATGAAAGTTGTCACTATCTACACAAGCACAATGTCACTATTTATAGTTTTAATACATGGCATGAAATGATAATCAGTTTTTTCTAAAAAGTTCACGCAGCAGAATGCATGTTTGTCTTTGTGAGTGCTTTGTGAAATTTGAAAAAGTTGCTTCATAGCAGCCCCGAGTCATTTCTATGATCTGTTGATACAAGAAATCTTGGTGATGAGAATGATGAGTAAAACAGCTGTTGTGCTGGTATTTTAGACAGCTTGTATTTGAATAGTTTTCAGACTTCAAGCCTTCCAAAGCTTAAAATACTACATGAGAAACAGGATCGCATGCAGCTGGACAGAGCTGTTGTATTGTTGAAGAGTTTCAGAAGTGTCAGACGATTGATGAGCATGTAGGAAATAGTCCAAAGAAGAGCCAAACCAAACCAGCAACACAGAAAAGACATTGGTGTTTTGGAACATTTTTACATACCTTGTCTTAACAAATCTATCTGAGGATTCCCTGGACATTAACGCCTCCATGGATCTCATACACAGCTGCATGTAAGAGAACTACACACAGACCCGTTTGACCTCATGGCGAACGGTATCAAAGAGGATGACCAGACAGAGGAACAGAACCGCCAATCAAAGAGGCCACAAGAGGAAAATGTTTTCGACAAGGACACAAAAGAAGGTCCAGTTCAGGAGTGCAGGAGCCGCTCTCACGCTGAGGTGTATTGTGACATCCTTGTTGTCTTTGTGGGGCAGTTTGGGAGTTGAGATGGCCACAAGTCAAACTCTCCAGCTCCACTTTGCTCCACACTGATCAGGACACAAAGGTTGACAAGGACAAAGTGATTAGCGGGTTTGCCAAACTGAAGGAGAGGAGGATGCTGCTTTGGGACTTTGATTTGTATATGGTCCATTCTGTTTGGATTATTATTTTGCTCAGAAGACAATGGAGCAAAGCAGCACTGTCTCAGCTGAGCAGAGACTATAATTTGCGTGATTAAAGCGCCTCTGTCTGTGTTTGTGTGCGTGGGTGTGTGTCCGTCCTGCTTGTGCCATCTATTTTGTGGTTGTGAAGTGAGACCGCCGTGTCCACTTAAAATCTGAATGGGCATTGTAGTGTGACAGATCGCTATGTACCCCATTTTTCATTTTTGAATAGAGGTATTATTGTAGTGTGATCACAGTTGCAGCATTTTAATGACACGAGGTCTAGTGTGCTATTGAGCTGGAAGTCGCTGCGTAGGCTTTTTGTTGTCCCTGTGTGGTTGGTGCTGAGCCATCTGGGGTAAGGATTTACAATGGCTCCTGGAGAATTAACAACTAACTACTGGTTCTATGTACCAATTACCACTAGCACATGTATCATCATTCATAATTCACTGTATAAGTTTTATTCATCAGTATGCTTTGCCTGATTTAGCCTCTTTGGACAGCTTAATATTACACTACTCAATAAATGCTTGCCAATTACATAATCAAAACCTTATCAAAATGTTCCAAACAATATAATGAATCAGTAGCCAGGACTGATGAACTACTAATGAGTAGCCTTGTAGCCTAATATCAACGTCTAATGTCATGGTGATGAAATATTTATATATAAAATATGTAATTGTATTTGTCTATGTGATCCTTTGAAAACATTTGTACATATATGAGGCTTTTGGCAAAGGATTATCGTTTTTATCATTTATGACTAATGAGCTTTTGTTTTGAAATTATTTAAGGTGGCCTTCAGCACTTATTTTCTAGGGAAAAGATGAAGGTTGCAGTATGGAAGAAATACTAAGCATTAGCCCGACAAACCTGAAAATTTTAAAGAAGAGGGCAGTAAGTCATATTTTTATCATCCCATAGCTTATTATATATGTGGAGTTTGACAGCATCAACAAGTACTTAACAAAATAGTGAGATTTCGTGCTTTCAAAACTCACTCCAGCCCCTCGGTGCCAGTTCCCACACCCCAGAACCACCAGCCACATTTTGAAGTTGAATTTTATTGATGGATGACGGCTTCAGAGTTAAAGGAGCTGACTGAATAAGTCATTTATTCTCAGTTGTCATGCTGCACAAGAAGAAGTTAGTGTTTCATGTACCTACAATGGCACTGCCTGGTGAGGTGACTAACTCAGCTCAATAGCTCCTGGAGAATGAACAGCTAACAATGGGATCTATACCAGCTAACACTAGCCCACATATTAATAGCTAGATAATAATAAGTGGTGTGCGCCTTTCATGACCATTAACAATTATGCCCTCCAAGACTTTTAATTCTGCAGTGTGTTATCCAGCACCCTTTACAGTATTTCTGTTTAATTGCACAGCTTTCTTTGTAGATCCCTCTGATCCCACGGGAGTCCTGGAGTATGACACATGCGCGTTGCAGCTGGGGTTGCGATGTTGAAGGGTTACAGCACACAACAAATAAAGTCACGATGTCTGCCCAGGTGCTCCAAGGAAGGAAGCCTTGGTGGTATATGAACGTACACCATCTCTTCTGGTGATGTTACATTGGCAAACGATCCGATTCGATTCTTTGGACAGCTCTTTAGTATGAACGATGGGAACCGAGTCATAGGTGAGAGCTACTGTTTTTATCACTGTGCCTGCCCTAATCCTCTCCCCTGTATGTGAAGTGACTGACAACAGTCACTAGGCCCACATGGATTCCAGGAAGACCCGCCCCTACTCTGCCCCTGATTGGCTAACCCGAACCCTAACCCCACCCTAGCCATAACTGTAACCAGTCCAAGCCAACAGAGGCAACGAGTGGCGATGACTAGGCCTACTAGCCAATCAGAGGCAGAGTAGAGGCAGGTATTACTGGAATCTGGGTGGGAGAAAAAAAGAAAAGAAAATGAGCCAAACACAAAAAACATAGCAGCATTTGGATGTACTTCAATAAAGGCAATGATAGAGTGGAGTGGGATATTTACAAATCAAAAATGTCATTTAAAGGCTAACATTTAAATCAGCCACTTATGTGATTAACTACTGATATTTACCATTTTGCCTTCATTGTCACTAGTGCTGTGTTTATGTAAGTGTTTAATTAGTATTCAACTGATGTGAGCACTTTATTTATTATCATTAGGCAAGATTTGATACAGAGCTGACCCTGATTGTGCACTTAGATACTTAACCTCCGTATAGCAAACATTACTGTAATTATGTTGTATTCGGTCCTTTCAGTTTTCACATCTGCATGCACTTTCAGTCCGTATTAAATATCTGGAGCTTGAGGGCTACATACTTTGTGGCTGGAGTTTGTCTGGTTGGAGTTTTGTGGTTGCTGCACCTCTAGGTGGACAGTATAATGTGTTTGATTGTACACACGCCAATCAGGCTGTAACTGATAAACGTTTAAGGAGATAATGAAACACTGTGAGATAAACTGTTCCTTTAAAAGTAGATGACTTTCCATTAAAAGCAGTTATGTCAAAGGTTTGTCATAAACCAGTATTCTTGGCCAGTATTAGCTCATCACAAATACATCAGCATCTGCAAAAATGTTGGCTGATAAGTCAGGCCATTTTACAGTAAAATGTAATTGAGGTCCTTTAAAAACAGAGTTATCCACCAATCTGTCAATTTAATTTAATGATTCCTTGCTAAAAATGTGTTCTCATATATATATATAAAAAAAATAGATTATATATATACAGTACAGGCCAAAAGTTTGGACACACCTTCTCATTCAATGCGTTTTCTTTATTTTCATGACTATTTACATTGTAGATTCTCACTGAAGGCATCAAAACTAGGAATGAACACATGCTGTTAACTTGCCATTTCTGAGGCTGGTGACTCGGATGAACTTGTCCTCAGAAGCAGAGGTGACTCTTGGTCTTCCTTTCCTGGGTCGGTCCTCATGTGTGCCAGTTTGGTTGTAGCACTTGATGGTTTTTGCGACTCCACTTGGGGACACATTGAAAGTTTTTGCAATTTTCCGGTCTGACTGACCTTCATTTCTTAAAGTAATGATGGCCATTCGTTTTTCTTTAGTTAGCTGATTGGTTCTTGCCATAATATGAATTTTAACAGTTGTC
>OMLB01054990.1:0-12758 GCA_900302555.1 Myripristis jacobus
CTCCACCGGCCACAATCACTCCTTCCCATTTTCATCTCTATCAGCTGGGCCAAAGGTGCCCCTGAAATATGGAGCACTTCTCTCTTATTATTCCAGCTCCAGTTTGTTTTAAAGGCAGTTGTTGTAGCATTTTATATTAACCTACTTTTGTGCTGATTGCATTATTACCATTTCACCATCAAATCGCATGAGGTGATAATTGTCTCTGGAGGGGGAACACCTTTAAAAGGTGTGTGTTTAATTGCAAATCAGTAGCTTTCCATGTCTAATAATTGACAGAAAAAAGCTCCTAAATACTTAAAGAAGTTCTTAAACGCTTTCGGATAGCTCTCCGCTGCAGGAGCCAGTGTAAGGCAGGGTACTGAATGAGTCTTTGGACCTGACCCTGTCTCTCCACATTACTTCTGCTTCTGAGTGATTTTTAATCAGAGGCCCAATTCCAGACCTATCCCTCAAGGTATTCAACCTGAGGTCCATTTCATTAACTTCTCTCATCTCACCACTGCCATTCCATTTCGCGGGACCATTCTTAAAGATGCACACTCAAGCGATAATCAGATTATTCTCCACTCGACTGGAGGGGAGAGATGGGGGAAATTCTGCAGTGATCGAATGTCGGCACTGAGGGGCAATGTCCACTGGGCTGCATTTTTGGCCAAATGCATACAAGGTGGAATATCCTTAAAGTCCCTTGTGGTTTTGCTGAAAAATGAAAAATGCATGTTCATAGCATTCCTCTTATGTGCAACATAGGCTTATCAGAGATTATCTGATTTTATTCCTTATTATATCTGCTCATGCTTTGCATTATATAAACATGGATCAATGAGACAACATAGTAGCCTAGTGATTAGAAGGTATGTGCCATTACGGAAGCCTCAAGGTTTGATCCCCCCATGAACACCTACCTGCTGATTTTAAGTCACTCTGGATAACAGCAACAACCAAATGGCTGTAGTGTCAATAAAGTGCTAGTTGTGCTGCATGCTTTAATGTGATGAATTTTGACGGAAAGATGAAACAGATGAGAAAAGTTGAAATTTGAAGAACAAGTCACAACAAACACACCCCAGAAAAGCTCATCATAGATTATGCCCCCGGTAATTAACGATTTCCCTAAAAATAAAACAACATTAGCCTCCTGCCTTGCACCCCTTGCCAGGCAACAGCTGGGCAGCAAGGACTCTGTGACTTCGCCGTTATCTTGGCACGATGAATTCAGGGGCACCGTGTGGCTGAGTCTGCCAGATCGATGCGGTGCATCCCTCGGTCCGTTTGGCAGCATTGTCAGATCTAATGGCCACAGATGAAGACCCCACTCCACGGTCTGCTGGGTCCACACTGGGAGCTGAAGGACTCCCCTCATTTACAGAGCAGTCACCTAGACCCCTTCAGGCCCTCCCTCTCTCTCCCTCTGTCCTTCAGGAGGACGACTCTGTGTCCAGAGGAGCTGACTCCAGCAGATGGATTATGGAGATCAAGCTGTGTGTGCTTGGTAATTAAATCCAATGCTCTGACCATGGCTCTGAGCCCTGGACCTTCTGTCCAGGTTGCGCTCCCTTACCTCTTATACACTGGTCACTTGCCCAGACATGTTGTTTTAATCAGTGCTGAAGTTTAACTTTACTGGTCAGGTGCATGGAAATTCAGTATAAGGGCTCTAGGAATGGAGGATTTGCACAGAACTAATACTACCTGGGGACATCCAGTGATTTGTAATAATTCTGGGGACTGGAGCAGATTGACTATAGTCCCATGCAAATCTGCTACATATACAATTTGTAGAGTAAAAATCCTAGCACAAATTTATTTTTATATTTCTAGACATGATTCATGAAAACCGAAGGCAATAGTGGTGTCTAAAGAGGAGCGTGATGAAAGCATTATTGGTGCGTCTCCTTTGCTTAATCAGGAGCCTTATACAATTGTAATCAGGGCACCAGCAATTTCGGCAAATGCCATTATCCCATGTGAATGTGTTTCACAAGATGTAGCTCCCCACATAATACTTGTCCCATGTGAATACAGGGCTCTAGATGACAGTATGACTGTGTGGCTGTGTATTTCTCCATCTCTGTAGGCAACCCGCTGCTTCTGAACTCCTCGATGCAGCCCGACTTAACAGTGGGACGGACATACAGCACTCCCCTCTGCTTCCAGGACACCACAGACAAAGAGCTCTTTGACCCTCTGCCAGACATCAAGGTCAAAGTTCAGAGCTCCTTTATGGTTTCATTAGGTGTGGCTGAGCGGGCAGAGTTCCATGCCAAAGCCCCTCCGGAGACCTTCCCTCGGGGCCTGGGCCGAGACTGCTGCAGCACTGTGGAGAGGCGCAAGAAGGGCCTGCTCACCCCCAACGGGCCCTTCACCCCCACTAAAGAGCTGCTGAGAACCACGGGCATGTTTGGCCACCCTGGAGGACGACTGGTAGTGCCAAATACAGGCAAGTAGACAGCAAAATAGACAAAGGTGTGGGCTCAGGGCGTGTCTTTGCTGTAGAAAAACCCTGCTGCATTTGTGAAAATTCACTCAAGTCTTCTTTGCTGTGTTTCATGGAGTCAAAAAAGTAGCGCAGTGAACTTTTCTCAGCTTTAGAAAGTGTTCTGCTCTGCCTAAAAAACATATCCAAATCAGTTGCTTTCCATCTGCCTTGGTGGCACAGCCTTGCCCTCAGTCTAAAAAAAATGAAAAAGGTGTGAAAATAGTATAACACAGCCTTAAGAGAGAAGTAAGAAAAAATAAGTTAAGCACAAATGTGTGTTACCTCACCTCAAGACCCCCCAATTAGAGCATAACTCTGTGCTACAGTATGTGCTTTAAATTCAGTGAGAAGTCACGTTCTTACTATGTTGCCACTCTTAAACTTCATTAAGCCACCAATCTTCATAATCCATGTAATTTATGTAAGCTGTTGCTAGGACCTGTCAGAGCTGTTGCCAAGGCAGGTAGCTGTTTGTTATTCCTCTACATTCTCAGCAGCTCTCTCCAGCAAACAGGGGTCATCATGGCCCGCCAACACAAATGGAGCGATTGGAGGAGTTTGCGTGGACCGCTACAGTTGTCATGAGGTCAACAGTCTGTGTGCACCGTTGCACTTACACTCCTCTCCTGTGGTCCTTGTGTATGTAGCGGTGGCCTTCTACTTGTATGGAGGGGTGAATTGAAATCAGCCTCCTCCAGTCTTCGTTCAGGCTGAGGGTCTAAGTGGAAGAGTCAGTGCTGTCAAGTACAGCACTCACGTATCCTCTCTGTGGTGGCCACTATTCATTAGTGTTGAAATGCTGGCCATACATAGCACTCCACTGCAGATTACTGAAGCTCTCTTTTCAAGTGATATTTAACCAAAGGAGTGAAGTAGAAATTCTCTGTAAGAGACCTCATGCAATTTCATAGAGCATACCATTTTTAAATTATGCTCTTTAAATTTTCAATAAACACAGGTTATAGCCTGCACCTATTTTACCCCATTGCCATGATGGAGATGTACAGTGCTATCGGATTGAATTGTTGTGTCACCTTCCTTTTTTTGTTCTAGAAGGTACCAACAGAACAATCAGCACTAACATGCGAGACAGGATGGCAGATGTTTATTTAATGCAAGCTAACTGGTTGAAATGTGCAGTGTGGAGACGGCAGAGGCATTACAAAATATTCACTTTCCATAGACCTGCCAAAATCCTTGTTTATCTGTCATCTCCCACTGCTCTTGTAAACCTTTTTTTTTTTTTTTTTTCGTGTAAAGCAGAGCTTTTATATGCTCTTTGCTCTTCACTGTGAATGTCTTTCCATTCGCATAGTAGCAGATGAATAGTGCCAGGCAACAGTGTTGGTCCGGTATTGTTCTGTTGACACTCTGCAGAAATCTCCACTCACATCTTGAAGGATGTTGCATAAGCATAAGATTCATGAACACTGCCACTTAGGAGGTCAAAATGAAGAGAAAGCCTGCTGCAGTTGCTCAGGAGTGACAGCTGAAAGGGCCTCATTCACAACATGTCCTTGCAGACAAACTGTACTTACAGAAGAATCCCAACCAAGGACTGATCTTAAATACCGCTCTTAAAAAAAGCGAATAAAATTACAAATCAGACCCCTGTGTATAATAAATAAGACATTAGTTTGCCCTATTCTGTCAGGCTGGTGTTGTTGTTGCTATTGACACGTGTGCTTGTTTTCCAGGGGTCAGTCTTCTGGTGCCCCACGGTGCAGTGGCTGAAGATATGTCCTGGGAGATGTACATGGTGATCAATCAGGGAGAGGCAAGGTGAGGCCACAGTTTACCCAAATATCATTCAACCCATCTATCCATCTGTCAGTCTTCCTTTATCTTATCATTTATCTCCACTGGCTTTGTCTCTTTCGTCCTTACTGTCCGGTTGTCTGCAATTTCTCCCGTTCTGTCATTGCGGCAGCGTTTACTCTTGCGAGCCCAGTAGGTTCTCAACAGTTCTTTCACTTCTGAACTCCTGATTGTCTTCTAAGCACCAGCGAGGCAGATTACAAAGTTACGCGTTTAACAGGCTCTGTTACTGGTGTCTTAATTACAGCAGAATTAGATTTCAAGCAAATTGATGTCAAAGAAATATAGCTTTACTTGTTTATGGTCTTTGCCGCAAAGTGCTTTCAGTTTAATGAGCCTGTGCTTGTTTTTCTATACAAACTTAGTCCTCTTTTTCTTTTTCAAGTGTTAATGAAGTGATATTAGGGCATAAAAGATATATAGCAGTGTGTTCTTTCGGCGTGGTTTTATTTAAATACTGCTGTAAAAGAAATTTGGAGGCAAGCTAAGCAGGAAAAAACATGTTGCAGTATATATTCATTGTAGATTCTCCATCCAAACCTTGTGTTTTCTGGATCATTAAGAATTTCCCCCCGTTGTGACATTTCCCATATGGCTTTTACTCATGCACATTTGGCTGTCTCCGCTGTCAGTAGCCTGCAAAATGAAAAGTATTTGTAATGCTAACAGGCAGAGAGAAGAATTGGTAGTGCCACTGTCAGCTGTACCCCGGCAAGTGCCCATGGCCAATGTGGATCTGTGCAGCTCTTACAAAGACCTTGAAGATACACTTGAACCTCATCAAAGTTTAACATTAGACCAGATTAGTGTGTATTTTTGTCTGATAGAAAGTATTGTTCAGTTAGTGGCAGTATGTGTGATGGATGTGGGGTGCAGTTTATTTAATGACAAATTATTTAGGCTTAGATTTACCAAAACCATTAGTGGCTGATGTTTTCAGTGTTCATCATTTGCATTTAAGGTTGTCACTGGTGCAAGGCAATCTTCTTTATCAGTCAGAAGTTATGTTGCTGGTTTTGAACATGCTAATGCTTTTGCACACAGAAGACAGGTCCTTAGTGTATTTAGTGTAAAATTACATTTTTGTTCACCAGAAACACTGAATCTGAAGTGATCTTAATGCCGCATTTGACAGCATCCCATAGAAGTATCAGTGGAGGAAGCATATTATTATTTCTGCCAGGCAGCAGCCTAGAGGAGCTCGTGTGTCTTTGGGTCTGCTAACATCAGCCCATTCTTTGTGTGCCCAAGCATGTTTGACCCCAAAATCTGGATTATTTGACTAGTGAGAGCGCTCCGTTCCTCCGCTCTGGCACGGTTGGAGGGGGTGTGCTTCAGCGCGGTACGGGCGTTCATGCAGAACATGGATATGACATGAATCATGCAACCGTCCCTCCCGTGTTTCCTCCTGCCTCCGCAAAATCGTTTTAAGAGCACAGCGCGATTAACTACAAATCGCCGCCTTGCGCAATCAATAATCAACCATGTTGTCTGTGTCGTTGTCCGTTGTGCTGCTGCAACCGCGTATAAACAAAAGTCGATTTACGATGATGTCAGGCCATGCGTGTGTTGTATTTCAACGTGATGACGTACGCACCGGAGGCAATCGTGGTTGGGCTTTGACTTGAATTTGGCTTCCTCTGTTCTCTGTCGTCATTCACTTTCTAGCTCGCTTGACCACCACTGCTGTCTTTCTCTCTCTCTCTCTTTTCCAGGGTTGGGCTATAGCTCTCCCTCTCTACATTCACTGTTTAGTTTGCTCATTTTTTCTATCCTGTTGTTGCTGTGTTCACTTTGATCGTGGGTGAAAAAATCCAGGATGTGCTGAGTCTGAGTTTTGTGAGCGACTTTACACACAACACACACAGAAAATGCTGCTTCACAACTATGAAAAAAAAAAAAGAGTAAACCAGCTGTCAGTTTTTTATATGTCATCAGACTATATACCAAATTTCCATGGGTATTTAGTGTGTGATTGTGTGTGTGTATGTGTGTGTGTGTGTGTGTGTGTGTGTGTGGTATAACGTGTGTAATAAAGTGAAATGGATAAAAACAGACCAAGAAAAGGCTAAACTGGGAGTTTTACTGTATATTTTCTATACTGTGCTGTATTATATTTGAATCATACAGCAATTTAATTTGTAATTACAAAAGCGTTTGACAATACAGTTGGCTGCTGAGTCACTGCCTGGTAATCTGGAAAAAGATACTCCCGGCCAAGATCTGCACTCTACTGAATACACTCTTGTAGTTGTTATATTATTATTATCATTATGAGTTGCAGCACTCATAATAGTAGCAGCAGTGGTAATAGTAGTAGTAGTTTTAGCAGCATCAGTTGTAGCAGTAGTAGTAGTTACAATAGTCATATTAATAGTAACCTGGGTTTCAGTGGAGAGTTTTAGCATGGGCATGGGCATCTTTTTCCTTTTTTTTTATTAAAAGATAAAATTCTGAACATTTGTTATGTAAAAAATGCCAGAAAAAGATCAAATTTTAAAATACTGAATATCTGCAGAGAACATCAGCTATTGACAGCGTTAATGTATTGGTGCTGGCGTTCAAACAAACCTTATCTGTCCAACCCCGGTATGTATACAAGGAAAGAGCATTGGAAATAGACGTACAAAGGGTAGATATTTGTGACCCTCCCCATGGCCATTCCCCCACCTCTTTCTGTTTACCGGCGGCTCTGTGACAGATGGGCCCAGCGAGCACCGCAGCCTATCTCCTGCTCTCTATAGGAGTCCTCTAGGTGTCACGATATGGGTGTTCATTTCTAGAAACTCCTCGCAGGTGGTAGTCGGGGCTTTGATCTCCCAGCCACTGTGGAGAAAGTCAAGTTCATGCAGAGCGACCCCGGGGGGAGCGGGTGGGAGGTTGGGGGGGTGCGCGATATACTCCTTAATTTAGCCGACGGACTCGGAGGAGGCAAAGTCAAACCTCCAATCTCTCTTTTGTCCCTGCTACTCTGCTGAGAGTCAATATGTAGTTATATACTCTGCATGCCGTCAACAATGCGACGCTCCGGGAGAGAGTCACGGCCTAGGGTGCTTGTTTAAGCAGTCATGAATGCTTGTGATGAATGGAGCACGGTGCACTGATGGACACGCACCGCGGAGTAGAAAGCGTAGATGTCTCCCGAGGCCTTTCATCTTGGCAGTGCGCGCATTACGCATTCCGATCACAGCTAGGTAATGACCCTTCGATGGACTGAGCTTCTCCCCGTGGGGCGGGTTTGTACGCCCTTCCCCGCGGAGAGCCACGAGGGCCTCCAGTTTCTTCTGAAGTGTCACTGTTTATTCACACCGCTCCGCATGAACAAAGTCGCAGAAGAAAGAGACCCCCAAAATGCGCGCATTAGCGGTGAAAATGACAGGACTGTGGATAATCTTGACAGGGCAGTGCAACGCCGGTGACTCACTGCTGAAGTGTTTCGCCGCAAAAAACAGTGCCTGAAAACGGTGAATCACGCTCGTCATGAAACTGAGTTGTATTTGAAGATGATTTTAAAAAGCAGCTTTTCTACATTACATTTAATTTAATAACACATTTTCTCACCGACCTAAAAGAAGTGCATCCATCAGATAAGGTCTACTTTGAATTCACTGCGTTTGCAATATATATATTGGACAGTGAAATGGAAATCCATGACTCACACATTTTGCATTTGTAGGCAGCAAATCCTCTTTAGGCAATGTTGTTGAGATGTGTAGTGCATGTGTAAGCCATGATTTGCCCTTGTAACTCTTTACAAGCGGGCCGAGAGTTTATACTGTATGTACAGTATCACACCAGCTCGCCTCAGCTCCTTTTATAGATTCTTCCCTGTCAGTATAGGGGGTCTGGTTTCTCCCACTGGTTTATCTATCGCATTCACCTTTGAAATACTTGAAAATATTTCAGGCCCAAACCCGACGGTGTTTGGTTTTGGCCACAGCGGTGCTTTTCAAGTGCTTATTTTTCCCCGTCGCTCTGTGTGAGTGAAAATATGTTTACTGTAGACACCTATTTCTCCCTGTGGTCTGCTGTGCTTGTCATCTTGCGAGCTGTCAATCACTGTCTATATCCTGGCAGAGCAGACGACCTGCAGAGAATTGTATCCTTTCTTCCACTGCATCCAGCCAATCCCTATCCAACCCACTTCTCCACACGCTGATAGAATCCCATTAAAGCTTATTTTTAAGATGTGTTCTTGAAGTTTTTCAAAGGCTCATCTAAATCTTTTGAAGGCACGATTTTGCTTAGGTCAGACATATTTTCCTTTGCCTCCAAGGTTTTATGAGCGCTTTGTGTTGTAAGATAAATCCTTCAACCTACTGAGGCAGAAACAGCTCTGTCCTGGTAGGAAATGAGCTTTTAAGGGTGAAACTGGAGTTTCAGTATGTGTATTTTATAAAAGAGGTACAGACGAACATTTCAGGCATAATAGGTTATTTGTTGCTGCCTAGACGCCTTCCAGTCTGTTTTTTTTTTAATAGTGAAAAGGCGCTGCTCCACAAATCAAGCACTCACAAAGTGAATCGAGGAATCAAATATGGTGTTGGAGGGCTTGTGCGATAATCTCATATATGTGCTTGTCAGAAGAAGTGCAACAGTGCGTAGGTGTGACATGACTGTCTGTCTGGATGCTTCATCCTCTGGCCAGAGTCAAAACTGCCCACAGAGACCGGACTAGCTGGCCAGTTTTTCTGGATGGAAAGCTGTGGCTGTAAGCCCTCGGCTCTCATGGTCCATAGATCGCACAGCGGAACGTGCCGTTCTCTGGCTAGATACTTTGTTCGTGGTTCTGGTCCAGAGCGCACAACTCCATGTTGCCTGGAAGGTGAAATTACAATCTGCAATAAAAGCTGTCAAAATTCAAACTGTTACTCATCTTCATCGAAGAGGTTTGATGTTCTCATGAGCTAAAAGAGTCTATCCATCCACAGTCTCTTCACAGAAATGACACTGCGTTGTTTCAGGTCATCGTCGCATATCAGCCCCTCCTTTTCAGACTTGTTTTTCTGTTTAGATGAATGAATAAAACATTAATGAGTAACTCAATCTAACGCAAAAAATCTCAGAAATGAATTATTTTGCTGCAGTGACTATAAATTGTCAGCTATTTTCACACTTCCCATTAGCGCTGACTTTTTCCTGTCAACTCCTGTCAACAAGGAGGATGTTGAGAAACTATTCAATCACATGCAAATACAGAGGCTACTTAGGCCTAATCATCAAGGACATTGCAGATCTGTAAATGAGTGATCATTATCAAAGAGCATTGAAAAAATAAATAAAAGGACTATACCGGTGTTTTGTGCATTTTTCAGTCCATCTAGTATTCATGTATACTTTATACCACTACTGATTATTTTCCTAAGCATATCATGCTGTTTTAGATGCTGAACTGCACGTTTCCTGCAGTTTGTTCCTATTAATTTCAATACAGCATTAAACTCACAGAGACTTGATAGCTAATCCCTCACAGTAAATTTCATACCCAGATTTATTATTCTCAAAACTACTTATTTTGCTATTTATTGTTGTTTGTTGTTTTGTTTGTTTTTGTCGAGCGTTGGCTTGTTTAGTTACCTGGACGTGATTTGAGTTCACATTGTGGTGAAGTATCCTCATTGGTTTCTCTATGCCCTGTTAATCCAGAATATTGGATTTGTGTCTCACCATTCACTTCTATAGTGCAGCAAACAACAAACAGACCAAAGCAGATTATGCCAGTAAAAAAACCAAGATTTTTCTGTAGTTAACAATTATTTCAATGAATGAATGAATGAATGCTTTATTTCGAACATGTGCGAGTAACACAAGAAAGTAAACTGAAAAACAAACAAGCAAACAAAACCCATGTTTTATTTAAAGGGCTATTTAGGTAATCAACAAAGAAACATAAAGTACCTGACACATAAACTTTGATAACAATTTTAGTTATGATAATTTTGTGGAAGTTTAAACTGCAGGGGTCAAATTGACCCCAAACATAAAAGATGTTCAAAGATGTTAAAACAACAATAATAATATGAACCCAACATGTCTGAAAGGGAGTAGGATGAAGCATAAGCTTATTTAAACCTACCCCTTCTCCACTACTCAGTTAACAATCAGTCTCCCCAAACATACATATTTACATATATACATATTTACAAAAAATAGAAAATAGAGTAAGTAAACAAATACATAAGTCATTTATGAAAACACCTGATTGTTAAAGCCCTTCTTCCTCCCTGTACCTCGTGAAAACCCTGTGTTTGTAGCGCTTTTTAAACTGGGTCATGCTTGGACATTGCTTGAGCTCCACATCCAATCTGTTCCAAAACCTCACTCCACAAAAACTTTGAGAAAGCCCTAACAGGTTATTTCTCTCTGGGGCGAGGCTGCCACACTGAAATGACCTGCGCACGCCACCTGCTGGATCTCTTTTCCAATTAAAACGAGAAAATAACAAGAACAGTTCATCTTCAAGAAACGCGTACCAGGACTTCTTGCATTTCATATCGGTATAATCTGCTTTGTTCTATTTCATTTATGTACTAAAAGTGTTATTTTGGGAGCTGCTTTGCTATGGAAGTGAGTGGACAGACAGAAACATACTATTCTAGATTAGCAGCTCAGACAGAGGAGCACAGGGCAGCTAATGAGGAGATTTCAGCCAGGTAACCATATTCAACCCAACACTCTATCATAGTCCAATTTTGCTTCACCACATGCATTAATTTAAAATAATAATAACAATAATACTATTAATGATAGTAATAATAAGTGTTCCGGTACGTTCACATGCCAGTGGGAAGCTCTGACATCCCAGCATTCAGTTAGCTGCCCAGCGGCGGTGCATTCATGGGATGCTTGTTCTGAAAAATCAAACCTAGAGGACAAACTATAAGCAAACATGGATATCATAAAAAGGAAGCTGTCGATTTGAATGCTTTTGCCGACATAAAAAAGTAATACCAGTTAACCTGTCTCACAACCAAGTAGGGCTACACTTATTTCTATTTATTCACTGGCACATGAATGCAGCATTCTTTTTTTTGTGGCAGTCGGAAACCCATGCAACCAAAAAATCCGTCCCCGGAGAAAAAGCTGTTTTACAAACTAAATTCAAACATTCGTGACTTCTAAACCCAGGTATGAATGTTAGCTGGAGCTGGGTCAGTTTTAGTAATTTACGGTTTATCACCAGAACAGCTAAATGAAGCAAACAAAAGGGAAATCAATCAGACATTTAAATATCTAAAGCAGCATCCTACAAATGGTAATGAGAGGAGTAAATTGTGAGTCTTGACGGGTGTAAGTGTGTCTTGTGTGATGACTGGTGCGAATGCAGACACCTCTGATCCTTTAGTGGCACCTTGTGTTAACACAACAAAGAAGACGGAGTAGAAATATTTCACCCCCCTCAGACAGCTGTGCTTCTCCAGGATGTCTCCTCATCACTTCCCACACCAGGTTGTGCACTGTGGAGGGCGGGTGGAGTTGAGGAGGGGGGGGGCAGAGCCTTTATTGCAGCTGCTTCTAGCCTCTGGAATGCCCTCTCCGCTTCCTTCTGCAGTGCCGAGTCCATCTCTATTTTTAAATCTAGACTGAAACCTCGCGTTTGCAGCCAGGCTGTTCTTGCAGAGAATTATTTAGACCTGCGCCTCGCTGGAATTCCCCCCAGTTTGTTCTCTCTGCTAGGACTCTTGTGCCGTGGTACATGTTGTCTTGCATTTAATTATGTTCTCTTTTGTGTTGTATGGTGCCCTTGGGTTCCTTGAGGGGTGCTTTAAATAAAGTGTGGTGTTATTATTGTTCCTGTTACTCCACGTAGAGATGCACTGACTCACCTTTGGGTACTTGCCAATACCGAGAACCAAATTACCCACTTCATAAAACTTCAACACGGCTGACATTTTAATCTCATTTGAATGTTCAGGGTTGTTGTTGTTTTTTTTTTTCATGCTTCGTGGTTGTAGTTAAGCGCGTATGACAGTGCAACAATCTGTGTACATGTTAGTGTTTTGTCACTCACTCGGTGGCAGAACATAGAGATATTCATAATGTTGGTTTCGGTTTGCACGTTGGAGCATTTTCATGTTAGATATCATTACTTAGTGGCCTTTCAAATTGAACCTTGGAATGTTATTTTTGACCAGTGAATTTAGCCGTGGACTGAAGAAACAGAAAAGTTCGACTACACAGCTGCCGTACTCATGTGCTTACCTGATCCGGTAGTCGCCCAAATAATGCTTAAATATCAAAAAACAAATAAACAAATATTTGCACAATTTCAGCTACAGCTACTAGGACTGGAGCAACGAGGTGCTATAAAACACAACCTTTGATATGAAACCATGTGTTTACATTTTCAGTTTGAAGACTTCTATTGACCAGGTAATGATAACTACCATGATACTTAGTGGAATAATAATTATTCTCTGTAATTTGCTTTTTTTTTTTTTTTTTTGGCTTGAGAATA
>OMLB01054991.1:0-21652 GCA_900302555.1 Myripristis jacobus
GGAAATGCAAGTGGGGCATTTGTGTGATCTAAAAGATTTCAGCTGCACCACTCCACAACTGAAAGTGAAAAATGAAAAAAGAGGAGCAAACCCGCTTTTGTCTCTTCTATTGTGTGCTCTCTCTCCCTCTCCCTCCCTCTTTCTCTCTATCTCTCTCTCACACACACACACACACACACACACACACACACACACACACACACACACACAAAGTCCTGCTATAGTGAAACCTATCCCATCCTGCATGCATGCAGGCTGCGCTGCAAAACAAATAATCCTTAGAGACCCGGGCAGGCTGCTGTCGGAACAGCTGCTACCTAACTGCTACACACAACTGTTACAGATGTGGAAACAAAACCACACGTAGGCGTCTCTATGTGCAACTTCATTTCCCCAACTAAATTATTTAATTTCATTGATCGGCAGTTTACTTTACAGATCAAATAAACAAATAAATAAATAAATACATGAATGGAAAAAGGCATGAGGTCACCCGTGGAGGAAATATCCTTTACCGGTGCTGGACAATAACACAGTACACACACATACACGCGCACACACACATGCACACACACATTCGCGCGCACACGCAGATAGACAATAGACGAGACGGTATGAACTGTACTTACGCAATTTCTTCTTCCACTTCAGCAATATCAGCAATGATCAAAAACACAACCAGGAGTGTTACAATGCCGAACAACAATGCACGGAATAGCAGCGGCATGGTTGGGCAGGAGGCTGCGGCCAGCCAGAGTCCCTCCTTTTCAACAAACAGTGTCACATTAACCTTCTTCTTTTTTCCATTTACAAAGCGAAAATCCGCTCAGTCATCACCGCCGCTGTTCATAACGCGGAGTCCGGTACCACCGAGCGGACGCCCCCCCACCTCCGCCCCCCCTTTTTTTTTTTTACAAAAGCTTGCCCAGTTTCTGTTTCCAGCGGGGGAGAAGCTGCTGTTTTCAGTATTAGCCTACATCTATTCCCCAGTCAAACTTTGAAAGCGTGTACGTAGAGACTGCCATGAGAGCAGCAGCAATATGAAGCCCACAGTCTTAAAGGTACAGGAGCCGCTTCTCCTCTCCGGCTCAGCCACCATCACGGTCCTCCTGCTGCGGAGCCACACAAAAGGAGGGAGAGCAAGTTTTACTCGGACCATTAAATCTCTCCCTCGGAGGAATAAAAATATGTAATGATGGCTGTTTTCTTTCAAAGGTCGCACTTGCACCCCCCCACCTCCCTCCTGCCCACAGGTGTACAGGTGGCCTAAATATGTTTGTACTAATTAATCTCACTTACCGCTCCTCTCAGATTACACTGGTTTTCCATTTCATCCTTTCGTTTCAAATGTTAATTTTTCTTTACTTTGATTTTCGCTCACGCTTTTGTGGCATTTTTTTTTTTAAAGTTTAAAGGTGACTTTGCTGTAAAATTTCCTTTGTTTTTCACTGTGTAGCCCATGCTGATGTGGTCCTAATTTTCATTTAGTTTTATCCTTATATATAACGTTGTGCATATTTTTTTGGGATTACATCTTAATGGGTTGCAATGAAGAATACCTGACCCTATTGTGTGGCTACAGCTTTAAAAAAAAAAAAAAAAAAAAATTCTCAGATGGTGGCCTGTAATGCACTCTTCAAATGGGGATCTGTGGGATAATTGAGGGAAGGAACTTAATAGGTTTACTCAATAGGTTTACTCGCTTTTGGGGGGCGTTTTGGATTATCTTTTAAAGTTTTCATTTAAATATTGTACTCGATAAATCTGATCAGCGTCCTATAAGCAACGGAAACTGGACCAAGTTCAGTTTACAAATGGTAGAGCCATTCACACTGAACAGTCAGGCAACAAAGAAGAGTAATCTGAAATATTTTTTGTAATACTTTATTTGTGCACTTGATTTTGTAATTTCTGCCTTTTCCGGTTCAAACTCAGAGCTCTCTTGGTAACTTTTACTTCGAGTTTGTTTTGAATGAGCTATTTTTGGCTTTAACTTAAGTAGATATGTACACTGGTAAGTTTCAGTAAGGTCAGAGAAAACTTCTACTTCTTCTTTCTTTTTGCACTCTTTCCAACCTCGCTCCTTAGGGGGGTAGTTCACCTCGAAATGAAAATCCAGTCATTATCAATGCATCTCCGTGTCTGTAGATACTTCAATGAAGTTCACACTAGAATCACCACACACACAGTGAGTGAACTCCAGTAGATCGATTTCAACCTTCTCCCAAGCTATTGATGACCTCTGGTGTGCAACCAAGCGTTGAAAATGTACAAGATAATGAGGTAAATATTGGACTTGTGGGCTCACAGTGCAGTTGTTTGGCCACTGAACACTTGTATTATGCTGTATGAACTGACAGTGAATGGACTTTCTATGTTTATTTTAATTTATTGTATTGTATTGTATTGTATTGTATTGTATTAGTATGGTTCTGTTAAATTAAGGAGGGTTAGGCTCAGGACCATAACACGCTGTGTGTTCAGTGGCCTTTCAAATGTTAATAGGGTTCTGAATGACATGGGGATAAAAAGATAATGACTGAATTTTAATTTTGGGACCAACAATTCCCTTAACATGAACAAATTTGGAAACACCTGCCAGGCTCTGTCTGTCTTGGGCGCTGCCTTGAGCTTCTTGTCCCACTATCCAAGCAAAACCTTTTAAAAGTGTAACACCTCAGTTCTCCCGCATTGCATTGAAAATTTAGTTATAGCACGATATCGAATGCTCATCTTGGAAAAGGGAATGAAACCAGTTCCTGGATCATATAGTTTTGTAATACACTGTGTCGCTTGCTCTGCAGTGCCTGTATTTTTTTTCCACTGAATATCTTTAAGCCTATATTTATCCATGGAAAGCCAGCTAAGCACATTTGCTCCTTCCCACCAACGCTGTGCTTTAACACCTGCTCTACCTAACACTGGGAGCCCCCCAGCGCAACCATCATCCTCTGCTCAGTCAGCTGCTGAGGAACTCACCAAGTGTTGGGTAGTCTAGTTAAAATGCCTCAGTCATGGTCAACTGTGCTGATTAATGATTAATGATTAATACCTACAGTAGGCTACAGTATCAGCTGAATAATTTATTTTGGTAACATTAGGTTTTCAGTATCTCGGACACAGTGCTACTGAATATCAAGATGTACAGGCACAATATGAATGGCAAAACTGGGCAAGTATGTAACGCACAGTTCACGAATTGAGATATTAGTCCTGTAAGTGGCAACATAATAGATTTGTGGTGTTATGACTTGTATGCACTGTAAACAGCATCTCCTTGGGGACATTTCCCACCCGATGAGGATGTGTCTGCTCTTCGTCATCTGATTTTAATGTTGCCCTCATAATCCTCTTGTTACTTAAATAACAAATGAGTCAAACCATACCATTGCCAACCATACTTTGTGTCTTTGTAAGCAAACTGGAGAACATTGCTACCTTTTATATTATAATTAAATGTTTTTTGTTGATCAGTATACTAGTTGACCAACTGAAGCGATACTTAATAACTAACATATGCAATTAGTTAATGCTTCATCATTGGCCAGTTAAGTGAATAATGAACTAAAAGTGAATTGCCACCCAGAATACTGTATTTTAAGACAATGTTGTGTTTACTTCTAATAGCAATCTGCTCATTTAAGCATTTTTCAGCTGTTTTTTTCATGTTGTACATCATGCATTCATAAGATTAATTTGTTTTTCATGGATATGCTCAAACAGTCACCAGTTAAGCACCGTTTTGTGTGAAGTGAAACTGCAGCTGTAGCCTTGATAGCAAACTGCAACACACTTGATCACTTATGCCTCGGTTAAATGTACTGACATATCTAATCTTATACCATGCATTATTAAGACCGTAAGCTCTGCACTTTATACACTCGGTAGTGATTGCACACACACACAAAAAAACAAACAAAAAAAAAAAAACAGCAAAGCAATGCAAAGCGCTGACATTTAACATGTAAATGTAAACACTTACTTGGAGCTCACATGTGCACTTTCGATTTGCATTCATTTTGTCCACCTTATGTCTGTATTGTTGGAAAACAGGCGTTCAGCTGTAAATACCTAAATGTCAACAAGCTGAACTCAGTTGGCCCAGGAGATTAGTATTCAATGAAATGCCCCAAAAGTGTATGAGAAAATAAAGGAAATCTCTCCGCCAAGGACTTATCGGTTTATTATTTTTTTCTGCCTGAGCTGTCATGTAATACTTTGTGTTTAGTTGTTTGTAATGTAGCTATTAGGCTAATTGACATCCCTCGATAAAAGCAACAAATTCTTGCCTGCAGCGTGTTCTATTTCAAGGTTGGCGGCTTTTCTCATGTTTGACTTTCTACAAGGACACTTGTCCAAGGAGAAGTAATTGCATTTGTGTTTCTTTGGTGTGACAAGCATCATGAGCGAGGTGCAAATCAACTATTGTTAATTGAGGCTGAAGCTGCTGAGACGAGTTATTGTCATGCATCAGCTTATTTCTTCTGCTGAAGAGTCTCATTGTGCTATTAATAGACGCCCTCAACACACACACACACACACACACACACACACACATTTGTCAGCGCATGTTGCATTCTAATTTACAAGTGCTAGAAAATGATGGTAATTATGCCATGTTGTTTTTTTTTCTTTTCCCGAGAGTGCATGCATTTCTCAGGCTGCTATACAGTGCATAAATACATTTTTAAAAATGCTGATAATTTGATTATAATACTTTTAAATTACGAATGCCATTATGTATTGTTTGTTGTTTTTAGCTAAGGGAGCTTATAATTCAATGAAATTGTGTACTTCACTCCAATAAAGCAGACTGTG
Source organism: Myripristis jacobus (assembly GCA_900302555.1). NCBI lineage: Eukaryota > Metazoa > Chordata > Actinopteri > Holocentriformes > Holocentridae > Myripristis > Myripristis jacobus. Next base: position 4,819 of record OMLB01054991.1, read on the forward strand.
CTCTGTTGTATTTGACAGCATTTCAGTATGAAAAGCAAATGGCACAGGGGATTTCCCTTTATTTGTTGGTTGTTTGTGCTGAAAAAGCTTTGGCTTGGCTCACTGGAGATATGTCACAGCGCAGTGACACTCTTTTGATTCCTCTAAAATGTTGCATGCACATTAAGTAGAGGCCTGTGTCTCTTGAGAAATGTCTCTGATCAATCCTTAATTTAACCATGTGCAGTGTACAATAGTCTGGCAGCTGATGTAAAAAGTACATCTTGTCATTTAGTATGATAGATAGATAGATAGATAGATAGATAGATAGATAGATAGATATGCTTATTCTTTGTACACTACACTACGTGCCTAAACTTAATACACATGCATATTTACATAGGTGCACATATATAAACAAATGCACAAACATCACATGTGCCTACACATAAATATGCATATACGCATATACACACACATGCAAGTTCACCCTAATTATACCATAATTATATTTTATTCACTGTGAGCAGCCCTCTGTCCTTAGCAAGAGGTAGTTCAACTCCATTATTTTATGAAGTATTGTTATGAGTCACCCAGAATTACTGGGTGAGGGACTAAAATAGCTGAAACGAAACAGTGTATAATGGCATCCAATTTTCTACATCATTTTCAGTGGTGTAGCTTTAACACTAAGCTGTCAAGGTTCTGCAGTAGTTCTGCATGGCTTCTTGAAACCTTATTTGAAGTTAAATGTTAAAAGTCCCACAGCTTCAATTTGAAGGTTAATCTGAAGACTCCACGAGACAGATCTTTCCCCGCAGACACAGAAAGGCCTATTCCCCTCGTACCACAATATTTGGTTGCATCTCGACTGCCTTGCAAATCCAAACAATGCATGCATTTCCATATGTTGAGCCACCTCAAAGTCAGCCGAATATGAAGGATTCTGCCCAGAGTGCGGTCCAAATGTATTTTTGCAGCAAGAGAGGATGAATTCTAGGCAGCTAGAAAAAGAAAGAAAAAAAAAACAGTTTTGACCTCTCTCCCTCTGCAGTGTGTTCATTTGTCATGGCTGAGCAGAGGATCTAAGCCGTATCAACAATCATCCTAACCTACTTTGTAAACAGGCCGGATGAAAACTTCTGTGTGGTTGTTAGCTGAGCTTTTCCAAAGAGGCTAAACATCCACAAAGTAGCACACACACACACAAACACACACACACACATGCATGCACACACGCGCACACACACTCTAGGGGAGCATCAAAACCCAAATCAGCAGAATAGTGAAAGATGGAAACCCATATTCAATTTGGCTTGTTGAAAACCATTTGCATAAACATTTACTGGAGAATATTTGGGAGAAGTGTTTGGATTTAAAATGATATCCCGCATCTCATTTAGGTATACTGCACAAATTCTCAATAGCCCCGTCATACTTGGCAATACAGAATTCTGTAATAAGATATTAAGCTCAGCCTGCTGTGCAAACCCAAAATATGAGGCGTCCATGGTTCTTTTGTAGCCAGTCTTGCATATCCTACTGTGTTCGCAGTTGGAAGGCTGTGTAAATTTTCACTATTTGATTTTGACGAGCTATAAATAGAAGATGAGGCTTTAAGCGTGCTGATCCCCCCCCAACAGTTTGGTGAGAACTTCTGCATGATTAAAGCTCGAACAGGGTGTCATATGGAAAATAACGTAATTATATGAGATGCTTCAAAGCCTACGAGGCGCTGCTGTGACATTATTTTTCACAAATGCAAGAACACAACATTAATTCGCGCACTCTTACAACCCTTGGCGTGAGTGGCCCCTGAAATGAGAGCTGAAACACTCCGACTTGTTTATTTTCTGAAAAATAATTTATTTCCAGAGTAAAATAAATGATATGTTGCAATACAAAAAGTGTAAGAAAAGGGACGATGCCAAAACTGTAACTGCAGAGAGATCAGTAACGTAATAAGTCCTATGTGCCAAGTAGCATTATAAACTTCATTGAATACATGTCCAGGAATAAATTCAGTGTGCTCCTCATATTGTTCATCTTGTCTGACAATGTGCACACATACACATATCCTCCTGTGGCATTTTTGAAACTATCTCAGATATTACAGGCTGAGTTTGAAGACACGTATTATATCTTTGACCCAATAAAGCAACATACCACTTTCACTGCTATGAATTGTCCCAAATCTTCTCTGATATCGGTCACACACATTTTCATACAATTAGATTATATATTTTTATATTGTCCTTTCAAATACAATCTAATAAAACATTCTGAGCCTAATGAAACAAATATATTACTCCTAATCTGTTTTACTTGAATGTCAAAACACATACAAATATTCTTCTTGATTTTTTTTTCTCTTTGCTCTTCCACTAGGTGCAAAAGTCAAAAGAAAATATAAATAACATTCTTATTTGGATAATCCCTCATTAAGACATATTAGGTCGAATAAACTCTGCAGATGAAAAAAAAACAAACAAACAACCATGAAAATACGACAAATTGCTATAATGAGAAACAAACCTGCAGTCTGACACGAGACTAACAGTGAAGAAGTATTAAATATGAATTGCACGATGTTTGCACCTAGAAAAGACAGACTTCACAGTCTAGTCTAAGCAGAATCAAAAACAGTGCCTAAGATCCAGCAAGAGAACAAAAAAAAATTTGAAGAGTGCATGATGACATAAAAACACCACCTCATTTACTATTGTTAGACTTGATTTTTTTTGACAATACAAAGCATCTAACAGGCCGTTACGACAACCCATACTGATTCTGCTCTGCTTCTGTAGCTCCTAAGAAACCCCCTCCGCTTCACTGAAAATAAAAACCGTTACAGAATGAGCTATTAGTTTGTAAACAACTTGGCAACTTTTAAATATGAATAAATGAAGAACCACCCAAACATTTTTTTTTTCTCCTAATAACAATCTCATTTCTGAGAGAAGACAGAACACACAGTGCACTGACTGAAAGGAAACTGTCATTGTCACACAGATCACTGGAATCATGACAAACCTAAAACAATATGGCAACTATAGTTGTAGCATCGTGTGCACCCACTAATACTCAACTAGGACTTTTAGGACTGAGCCAGACAGTACTGTAGTTGTCTTCTACCACCAAATCAACACAGGAAGTTACTGGCACTGGACAACACCTCGCTGATAAGTTAACGACTAAACTGGACCCTTGCAAAAGTTATAAAAGATGTGGAGCAGAGAGCAGTGACAGTCTCCTGTGACCTGAATGGGTCGTTAAATATATTATCATTATCAAAACATTTTTTTTTTTATCCTTTCAGTAAAAGAAGAATAGATTCAGAGGATAATCCTTTGAGAGAATTTGAATATTCTACATTGTCCTCCTTTTGCTTTACACACTATAAAACTGACTCCATATTTTCACAAAACTCATGGTCCTCCAGGTTATATATGAACTTTGTCCGGTTGACTAGTTTGGGACCGTCCATGTCTGTGAGCGAGGGGTAAAATTCAGTCGGCGTCAAGTGGCCCTCATGACTTTTGATGTACTTCTTATAGTTCCTGCGTAAGCAATACCAGGTGGTGGTGTACAGGAGGAAGGCGATGCCCTTGAGAATAATGGCGAGGCTCACGTACAGATGCCTGTAAGCTACATTGTCGTACAGCAAGCAAGCACCCTTGGCGCCGCACTCGGAGCTCCAGAAAAGGCATGTTGAGTCGATCCCAGCACCAAAGATCAGAGGAGGGGGGATGAATCCTGCGGAACAGACAGATAACAGATTCATTGAGGCCATTAGCTCGCCTGTGTGACTAATCTCTGTTTCCTCCTCAAACAGCTTCAAAGAAGAGAAAAACAACTTGATTTGTATTCTGGGTCACTGCAGTGCAGACTTTATTTACTTGCTGATTTTTTTTTTTTTTTGTGATTCACTCTGTTTAAACCTAATATCACATTTCAAATATATATTATAGGAATAAGGGACTTAGGGATAATAGTAACCATCATGACAATGAAAATAATAATAATAATAAACATATTTGTAAGCACCTTTACTACAAGAAATGCAGCTTAAAGTGCTTTGAAACATAGAAATTATATGAACCGAGTGCTTCACGTGTGAACAGACATAGAATGAACATAAAACAAGGACAGTGTGCCATAGGTAATGTAACATAAGATGGAAAATCAGTGTGCTTTTGGGATAAAAATCTCTTCCAGTATTGTCGCACTTTAAAACCAAAGTTAAAGGATGGAATACATAGGATGCATAAAATCCAAATATTTGAATTATCATGCACAATCAGTAAAAACTACAGCGGCATTACAAGTCTCCATACGTATAAGTGAAAACTGTGTAAGTATTTTGCCTTATGTGCATGATTTATAACTCGGCGCCTATAGCTCTCTGAAGCCACTTATTTTCTATATTCCCTGTTCAGGTAAAGTGACATGTCGTAATTGTGCTCACACTGCATAATACACAGTAACACATGAATTACTCCATGGATAACAGTTATGCATATACAAGCACATAATGAAGTTTAAAGTGTTAACATTCATAGTAATCTTAAATATGATGTAATATAAAAACAGCTTGGAATGGTAGCTGCAGAAATGTGCAGCGCTGATTTTGGCAGAGCTACGTTATGTTATTTTCAGTTCTAAAGTTGCAATATGGTTCTCACCAAGGAGCCGGAGCAAGAGAAACAGCACTCCGAGGGCGTATGACTTCAGCTCAGGGCTCACAGTCCTGCAAGAGGGGCAGATAAGAGAAAGAAAAATTAATAACCTCTGCTTTTATTTTATTTTCTCTCCCTCCCTCTTGCCGTCTCTCTCTCTCTCGCTCTCTCATACACACACCTGATTAAGATTATAACGGAGGGCGTCTGGGCCATGGCGCCGATCAAGCTGCAGGCACAGATCACACACAGGAAGATGAGGAAAGCTTCCCGGCAGCCGGGGCTCGGGCATTTTCCTGGAGCCGCTGTGGAGAAGTTACTCACGCTGGATATGCAGCCGCACCCCGTCAGATTCTGTGAACAGGAAAAGATGGAAGCGTTCATCTAAGAAACATCTGCACAATGCAAAAAAAAAAAAGAGCGGCACAGTTTTCATGCTATTGTCAATTTATTCTTTATTCATTTTCAGGAAAATGTTTGAGCCAAAGCTGGGTAATGGAACAGTCAGGCTCGGTGACTAAGTGACACAGCTGAGTTTCAGATGAATAAAATACGGCTCAGACCGCTGCAGTACGACAGCCTTAATGGTGATATTTCACACTATTGGGTACAGAGCAATATTCTCTCTGCATGTGATTTGAATATGGAAGATATTTATCCTGACTTGATTATCCAGCGTGTTATAACTGATGACAGGACTGTGAAATACTCAGTGTTGCACAAGTTGAACTTAAAAATTATACAGCATTTGGCAATTGCTGCTCAGCAGGTGAACACCATATTAATCTCAGAGATTCTATTTTTTTCATTTTTGCTGATATGAGCCAAATTTCATGTAATGTCACTAGACCGCTGCGGACGATATGTGGCGGGGTGCACACCTGAGAGACGCTCGATGATGAGCCAGGTCTCATGCAGCCGGCGAAGCACGCGGACAGGTAGGTGATGCCGTTGGCGCCGCACACGGGACTGATGGACGAGGTGAAACAGTTGCAGTGGCTGATGCACTGAGCTTCTGGCTTCTGGCCCTCACGCAGCGTCCTGCACAGAGAGACACAGGAGGCTCAGCATTCGTTCTCACTGTGAAGCACCAACAGGTAAAATGCAAACTAGCTAGTTAAAGCACTCTCTTCTAGGAGAGAGTGGTATCAGTACTAAATCCTTGAGTCTTCAAACCTGACTGAATACCATGACAAAAACAGAAGTCCCTTTCAGCACACACTCCTTTACTTAAAAACTTTGCATGAACATTAACGAGGAAACAGAGACTTTATGTTCCAAGAATTTAAACACACAGACAAACTAAGAATTAGATCACTCCTGATATTAAAACTACAGTAAAAAAAAAAACACACTAGCCTGTTGCATCAATTCTTATGACATCCTTGTAGGACACTAAGGGGTTAAATTCTGACTGTATGCATTAAGTGGCATTCAGTCCCTGTCACTTTCAGGTTTGCGAGGTGTCCCACAGTCGCCATAATTATTTACATGGGACCGCTAAACAGGGCAGTGACCCTCTCCCGCCTGCAGTCAGCAGAGCTCTTACTCGTTGCCATATCTGACGGTGACTCCAGCGACAGGGCCCGTGTCACAGCCCAGGAACAGGAAGGAGACGTAGCAGGCAGTGGAGATCAGGTTGACCAGCATGGCCATGCGGATGGCTCCCAGCGCCGACAGGTTCAGCTTCTTCACCAGCAGACCGCCCATGAAGATCCCCAGGCAAGCACAGGGAATGGCTGTCATACCTTCAGAGAGTGAGCCAAGATCTGTTTAGCAAACTGGGATATAAATGTGCATGGGGGGGAATATGTGTGTGTGTGTGTGTGGCGTGAGCATGCAGCGTGTATGAGCTCCACACAAACCTAAGAGCTGATTTGCTGAGGTGGTGGTAAGGTTGAACTGCTGCTCGAGGTACTTCCCCAGAAAGGCTGCAAAGCCGGCCACCACGCCGATCTCCATGCAGGCAGCCAGGATGATGCAAGTGAAAACTGGGTTCGAGAGGAGGTGCTTGGTCACCTTGGGTATCACTGCAATGTGGGGTGGAATTAGGGAGAGCAAAATTTAATGAGAATCATTAGGCTGGCATTCTGGTATTCAATATCTCATCTCACGCTTGATAGAGAACCTGAGGCTTCCTTGTTGCGTTAGTATTTTTGGAACTTCTCTCAAATTGTTATGTATGGAACACATCAAAAATGAAATAGGAATTTTAGTTTACACTATTAATTGTTCATGAATTTGTTTATCACTAAGTGACTCAGTCAATCAATGAATGACTTTTATTCATTTTACTCATGCAAAGCACAGAGGTCCAATATAGAGCTTGGCTGATGTAAACCTTCTCAACTTTGCTGCTCCCATCAGTGGTTTGTCATTGCTGCATAGTCGAGCTTTGTTCAAACCCAAAGAACTTTATTACAGTTACAGTGTTTGCAAAGCTACCAAATATGTCCTGCTGCATTACAGGGAAATGTGCAAAAAATGATGCACATGACATGATTTAGATTATCTTTAGATTATGTCGGTGCAGCCATAAAACAATAGCATCCTGCATTTGAACATTTCACTCAGTATAAGTGTGATACAGCCTAAATGACCTGTTGCACCCATCAGATACAAAAAATGTATTATTGTAGAAATATTTTTCTACCTTTGAAGCTTTCTAAGGGAAAACAGCTGTTCAAGGGGTTAAAAAAAAGATACAGATTTTAGTTCAAATCAACTGAGATAATCTAACGAGCGGTTTTCTTTAAATAATGTGTCCAACAGACTCTATTGCTTACAGTAATCTGTATAGTGTGTCAGTTGGCAGAGGAGCGTGTCACAGCTGAGCAGATGGTGGTGCAGATTGCGGTAAGAAGATAAAAAGTTTATTGTTCAACTGTAAAATATCAAGCTTCCAGAACATATCTTTATTACGACTATTTGACTACCAAATGTGAGGACTCCTCGCTGCAAATGTGTTTTTTTATGTATAAAAACACACATCAGCCATTATATTGTTATTGGAAGCCTTTTACTTTGAAAGTGGAGATTGATATAAGCCCCTAAAAACCCAGTCAACACCTGAGGATCAGCTGTTCACAATAAAGCTGTGCATCCTCGCAATAATTTACTATTAATAAATGTAGAATACAATAAATACAAAGACAAAGACAACACAATATTTGTCTGTCAGCCTTTTTTTTTTTTTTTTTACAATAATAGGCTTGTGTTTTATTTTTGTTTTTCTTGGTAAACAGTGTAAGTCTTTATTGCACATTCTCACCTCTGAGTTGCTGACAGCAGGTGGGGCTGTTGGCAGGCTCATGGTTGCGCACCACGCCATTACAGGGCTTGGGAGTCTCATAGTCTGTATTTACAGAGGGAGGAAGCATGGCCTGCTCGCTGTCTGCCCCACCCTCCCCCTCCCGGACTGGCAGGGACTGAGGAAAGCCAAACATTAGGAGTGCTGAGAAAAAGAGTAAGGCACCACACAGGAGGAAGCCTGCCCACCAGGCCCCGATCCACCGGGGGTCGTCAGGGGTGATGTCCAGCTTACCTGTGGAGTGGCAAAGCACGGGCACAAACGTCACAAAAATGCAGACAAACCGCAGGAGGCGGTCATGCAAAACAATGCAAAAAACATAAAAATAATAATAGCTCACTGGTGTCAATGAAGATAGCGTCCACATAAAACTTGGTGCAGAGGGATCCCAGGATGAAGCCACAAGCAGGCCCAAACACCAGAGTAGAAAACAGGATCCCTGCAGAGCAAAAAAAAGAAGAAGAAGAAAAAAAACAGGTTCAATGTGGGGATCAGCAATATATTGATATTATACTGATAACATGATGTCAGACTTTTAATACCATGATATGGCACTAGTGTTGTCTTTTCTTGGTTTAAAGGTTGCAACACAATAAAGGGATGAAGTTTTATGAACTTATTAGACTGCTGTAGTCGTCCCTCTAATATCATCACAATATCAATATCAAGGTATTTGGTGAAAGATATTGTGATATTTAATTTTGTCTATGTCACCCGGTGTGTTTTCATTGTTCAGGTTAGTTTGATTCTATCATTTCTCAAATACCATACAAGAGCTTAATGACCACAGATATCACGCTTGTGTCCAGAGTAGCTCTTCTCTTTAAAACTGTGTCCATGAATTTCTGCATGATGACTGATCAAAAAACCAACAGTTCACTGCAAACACAAAGCATGATGTCAGACTGATCAAATCTTAGCCTGCAAAAAAAGGCTTTGTGGTTTTGGATATGGTGTACGTTCCTAACTCCACCACTGGGAGGCAAGTCTTGCTCGCTTCATGTGGCTTTTTCCAGAAATCATTGTGAGAACTGGGAGAGAGAGAGAGAGAGGCAACAAAAGCAAACAGAGGAACATTTCCATTCTGGCCATCAAGACACATCAAAGCATGCCCTTTTAAACCACAAGCCAAATGCAGCAGTGGTGGAAACTCACATACACTACAGGGAGTGAACTGGTTGTGATCACAGGATTTACCCATGGTAAAGCCATATGCGCACAACCTGAACGAGACCTGACAACGAAACCAGTTGTTTCATTTCAATCTGCTCCAGTGGGCAGCTGGAGTTAAAATGTGTAGCTTGATCCCAAATCCTCATTAAAGTGCTGTCAGCGGGTGAGAGTCTGGCACAGTGACTCAGACCGCAGGCAGACACACAGATAATGAAGATTCAAAGCTCTATTTGGGAAACAAATCTCTCCCTGTCTGAATATCCTGTGATCTCTGGTATTACAGACTAAGCACAGCCTGGAGTGTTGGGACTGTTTCTGGCACACAGTGACAAACCAGATCTCGTAGTGTTGATAGTCACCATTCACAAGAATGGAAGTGGAACTACTGGCTACAAATCAGCGATCAAAATAATCATGATGTAATTTACGACAGCACAAACTGTACTACTCCACCACGCCTTGCAGTTCTGCATTAGCGGTCAGGGAGGAGTGTGCAGAGCGAGAGGGAGCAACCCTGAAGCTCACATCCTCCCCTCCAAAATCCCCTTTGCCTGCAGCAGGTTGGCCTGAAACATCACTGCTAACAGCAAGGCGTCTTTAACTTGAGAGATGTTCAAATGCCAGGGGCAGCCACTTAATGAGCATGCATGGACTGGAAACTGTGACTAAATGCACTCAACTGCAGAGTATCTGCTCAGCACAAGGCTTTTCTACACACCTCTGTTAGCAGTGAGAAGCACGCTGACCTGGCCACCCACATGGCGAAGAGAGAAGGTGTCGGCCTCATTCACGTTGCCGCCCTTTCCTCGTAACCAGGAAGCGGCACACTCGCTCAAAAGGGGCGTTTCATGATTTATAATATCGTGCAAACCAAACCATTTAGATGACGTGAAGGCTGAGATTAAAGAGAGGTGTTTTCATGCTGAGAAGGAAAAACGTTCATGTTTTTTTGGGGGGGACGTAACTGAAAGTAAAAACATCTTTTTGGTTGTCAATCAGCCCAGGGTGGAGACACGCAGAGACAGATGTGTCCTTAAATCACCTTTGTGTGCCAGTATTTCACTTCTTCCTTCGGATAGCAGCAGAGGTATTGTAATAGAGCAAGGAGTGCACTATCTAGGCTATTTCTATTTTAAAGCACTTTCATTTTCCTTTGTTGACAGCTGCTTCGGGAATGCGGCACATCTATGAAAACAGAGCAACTCGACCAAACCGGTTGACTCCTAAAACATAAGAAAAGATAACAAAATTAAGCCCAAAATAGCAGCGCTCCACCAAGTCCAAACATACATAGACAGATGGACACCGACACACACACCACACACACACACACACGCACAGGAAGTGTAGTGGTGGGACACTACAGGGGGTGTTTACTGGATACCAATAAACTTGTGCGGTTAAACAGTGCATTCATGAGAAATGTCTGCAGTTTTGATCTGAGAAGCTAATTCGCCTGTGGTGTTGCCAATTAGGACTGCGCAGTCTCCGTTTTAAGTGTTTCCTTAGAAACTGCGAGTGTTGTCTCCTCTTAGCAACAACATCACAGCTGCTTTCACCACAGGAAACCTCAAAGAGGAAATTCAGTTAGTGAAATCACCTTCTGCGAGATGACGGCTAACTTGAGTCCACAAACCGCTGAGAGGATAAATGTTTCCACTAAGCTCTGTCTCTACCCCCGGCTGCTTTAAGAAACACTGTCTCCTTGGTGATAACATTGTACTTTACTGCAAGCCTTGCATGTGGAAGAGATCTCTAATCTCTGAGCTGCCATGCCTCTTTATCAATCTTGTGCTTGTGTGCAAGAAAATTGGGACAATTGATTTTGGAGTTGGTAAAAATTGACCTTGTGAAATGTGAATTATAACATGCATATACTGGATATATATTTTTTCTTGAGGTCAAAGCCAGCAGAGGAGGAACATGGAGGGATTTAGCCCTGCGAGGCACAGAAGTCAAGTCTTTCACAATGACATTAAGCTGGCATAAATGTTAACAGGCACTCCCATCATAGCCAAAACATAGGAAGAGTATCATAAATCCAATAGTACTTCAATCCATTTCCCCTGTTTTCTTCCCTCTGAGGCTCCTCGCTCAGAAGCAGCCCCTCCACAACCCTCCCCGTCCACGAAATGGAGTCTAATCTACTTAATGTGAGATGCTCGGAAGTAAAATCTCACTCTTTTTCCCCCCTTTTGGAGCTGCTACATGAGTCTGTGAAAGAAAGCTTGTGTGCATATTTCAGAGGTACTTTCCAGGCAGGTGAACGGCGCAAGACAAACAGGCTTCCCACGCCCTGTTCTCCTTTAGTGTTAGATAACACAAAGTGTCTGTTTGAGAGCAGTCCAGTTTGACTTGCTTGGTGTTTCCACCGGTTGCGAGCTGCACAGGTACACAAGCACGGCACGTCTCCCTGAAGTGAGGTGATGAATAACGTGGCCATAAATGACAGGTGACTTGGCGTGCTTTTGTGTAGAATCTCATTTCAGCTGAATCTGACTGTGACTGTGATAGTAGATTTTTTTTTTTTTGGTCTGAGATAAAGAGACGGCTGAACCTGCACTGGCTGTAGCAGAGGACATATTTCATGTTTTTTTTTTGTTTGTTTTTTTCACGACAGGATTAAGCCAAAATAGAAAAGAAAACCTAAGTCAAGCATGTTAAATCTCTGTGAAGGACAAAACATGGGTAGTCATTTGTAATACACTTCTCTTGCCTGCCTCTAAAATCCCCTTTCCCTTCAAAATGGTCCCGTTATGAGATAAGTACAAAACAAACTAATTTGTTCATGTTGTAGTTTGTCCAATCCTTTTAGTATCCTGTGAATTATAGTCTCAGGGGAGCATGTCAGATGTAATTCAATAACAAAGCCCCGCTCTAGTGTTTTTGTCTCCCTCTAATTTGTTTAGAGACCAGTGGAATATGCCGGGTGAGCTACTGTCCATACAGCATGTCCTTTCCGGATGTTAATTAACCCACAGATGCATCCCATAACTTACGCAATGGATTTGTCAGTGTGAATTAAATTGTCTTCTCTGTTGAACAGAATTCAATAGATGCTGAATACAGAAATGCTTACATATACCCTTTCAACGGCACAAACAGGCCGACTACTTGCATGCTCTGCAGGCTATATACCAGGTGGGGCAATTCTTTTGTCATACAGAGTCGCAGTAATGGTTTAGCTGTAATAAAAGGGGTCTGCTGAGCACCTTACTATTAATCCTCACACAGAAAGAGCATTTCTACATTAATAGTGCTCACTCAGGTATAGACCTGGGGCCACTTACAGACACCTCCATTTTACAGAGACTCTCATAAGGGTCCCACTAAAACGCAACACAAGGATTAAACCATAATAGACACCATGACAAAGTGTGACTGGCTGGGCCACAATCTTCATAAGATCGATGTGGAGATTATTGCAGAGCCAGGTGAAATCTCACGAGAGACAAATCTGCCGTCGACAGAGACACAAGCTGCAGCGCAGAGCTAGTGGACGTTTTAAACTCCCCCCGGTCACAAAGTTAATTTTCTTCAGACTACACTTGCCCTGGGGTTAAAATCATAAGCCAACACTGTATGAGAGGGAAAGAAAAAAAAAAAACCTCAAGGTAATTGAATGTCAGATGCACCACGCCTGCACCATCCTCGCTTCATTTCCTGGTCTCACTGTACAAAGGGAATCCCTTCTTCTCCTTCATTAATCCTGCTCAAGTTTGCTCAGTAATCCTCTGAACTAAATAAGAGTGTAGGGACACTGCGACGAGGGAGGCCAAACAACAGCTCGTACCACTTTCCCCAGGGGCCGGATTGAGACTGAGAGTGAATGACAGGGGTGCGGCTCGAGCCAGAAATCTGAACCACTTGCCTCTACCCCCACAGCGCATGAGGATCGTGCAGCTCATTTGGTTAGCTCAGGAACTGAAGAGAGAGATAAAATTACTTGTTAAATGTGTGCCTCTCTTGTTTGCACCATGAGCCTCAGTCACCAAAGTTGTCAGACACTTCACTCCCTTTAGCCAAAGTTGAGAAATCTGTGTCACGGTGTTGTTTTATAGTGAACAGTGTGTTCCTTTCTGCTTTGTACGGATGGTGTGCTTGCATAAATGCCATTATTCATCATTCATTTGATTGCTGAACCATAGCTGTGAATTTTTGCACTGCCTTAGCTCGGTGTTCATCGACACTCACACAGTCTTAGCCTTCCAAGTCGGACGGCGCAGTCACAGTTTTGTCAGAGAAGTGTGGTGATGTAAGTGAGAAAATGACACGGCAAAAATGAGAACAACAAAAGCACTGTTTACAGGCAAATAAATAATGCATATCAGAAGTAAATGCGCCTGTGTGTATGCCTTGTCTTTGTTACATTACCTCAACTATTTAATGTATAGGCTCCATATGCAGCCACCCACCATATGTTATAATGAATTTTACATAGACTTCATTACTGCAGCAGTCCTTTGGCACTGTGCAGCAGCTGTATGTATTAATTTAAAAATACCAAAGCAACACTTCCATTTTAACTGATGCTGCACTTTAATTTCATCTAACAGAAAAAAACAGTCTCTTTAACAAATAACTGATAGCAGCTTAGTGTTTGTATTCCTGGTGAAGATAAATTTGATGATTTTTCACCAAATAAATGACCAGCATCGTGCGATTGGCCTGTTATTCCATTTATCTCCTTTGCTTAAAATACACAGAACCCAACCAAACCGAAACCCCAAAATTGAGCACTGAACTGACCGTACCATTTATGAACCCTTCGACCTCTCATGAGTGAGGATTTTAACTAAAGCCAAGTTTAAGAGCTATTGTTTTGGATCTCCCACCTGAGGGCTTTAGACATGAGTTTATGTCAAACGCCCAAGCCCAGAACAGGAAAAAACAGAAAACTGGAGTCTTGGAACAAAGTCTCATTTGCCCAACTGCGTGCACAGGATTTCAAGGTTACCTAACACAGACTTGTTATAAAGCTGAAAGCTATGAATTCAAACAGCTTTCAAACAAAAGCCCTCCCTTTTCCTTTAACCGTAAGCCTGGTCATAACATCCTCTCTCCTGCGGGTCCAGGAGATTCTCATATTGTTAAGAGTGAAGAGACTCCAGAGGAAACGCCCAAACAGGCGAGAGAGGCCACTCCCTGCGTGCTCACATCACTCACACTGATTGTTACAGAAAAATAGGTTTGTTGATGCAGGAAAGCCAAAAAGGACAGGCCAGAGATTTGATGAATCTCCATCTTTAAGCAATCATGCAAGAGAACACAATATCTCTGTTCAGCAATGTCACACACACAGAGGGGTATTTAATTAATGCACAGTAAGTGGTGGTTTGGTGGTTTCGGTGTTTTTTTTTTGTAACCCAGACAAAATGAGTCCTGGCCCGACCACATTTTGCAGGTGGGTCCTTATGGTCCTTCACTACCCAGGAAAGGCAGAGCATGCGCACAGGACAGTAACTTGGTCTGTATCGCCGCATGTCCAACTGATGCAAAACCTTTCACACACATCCATCCTAGACATCCTAGATCGACAACTTTACCATTGAGAGCACACATACCCACTATATTCCATCCATTTGCATGTTATGCAAAGCATTTTTTTTTTCTAGCAAAGGCTCTCTCAGTCACCAGAATTTTATAGGGACTGAGACACACAGGCCTGCTATAATCCAGCACAACCAGATGACCCATTTGGCCACCGCAAATTAACAAATGACTCTATATCATAAAACTTGGTGGCTGTGTAAACACACCTGATATGTGTGTTTGGGTCAACAGGCAAAGCATCTGCTTCTCAAGCTCAAAATTGTGGGTTGAAACCTTTGTTAAAGGGGGATTCTGGTGTTTTTAAATATGGGGCCTATTTGGGACCTATCATTTGGAGTCTAAATGGATAATAGGGAAAAAAAGATTTGGGATTTGGTCCAGGATTGAGAGAGATTGCTTCAGTCGGCAGCCATGAAAACAAGCTGCAATGTAATCCTTGGGGACAATTGCTTCTGTCATGGTATGTCCACTAAGCGTGCTTGTTTGTGTCTGGTCCAAAACAAGAGTCTTGCTCAAGGAGACGTCTCGCTCTGAAATCTCGCGAGATGTGAGTTGTTACAGGAAATGTGAGTGAGAAATGTGAGGGAGAGGGCTGGGAAGAGTGTGTTGTACTGGAGCCCAGAAAGCGTAGCTCGGTGTTATCTAAAAGGTAAACAAAAATCCTTCCTATAATGTTGTCAGGCACTAGGTAACAATATAATAACACCCATTAGTCATTTAGACCCCAAATGATAGAAAAATAGGGCCCAGAATTGCTCTTTAAGGTCACAAACTTCCCATGTCAGTGGGTTTAGTCATTGTGAATAACTTGACACTTACTGACTTCAGTGTTCTGCATCTGTTTCTTCTGCTGACTCTTTGTACTTGAATCCTATAATCACAGTTTGTGGCTTCACTATGTATTTAAATCTGTGTCAGTCATTTCTCAGTCTTTCGGTGAGTCGGCCTACAAAAATTCCCCTTTCCCAACTGTTTTGCGGCCACAGTTTTCACCCTGGCAGGCTGAAATACGGCATGGACAGAGCTTTCCGTAAGCGCCGCCTACAAGCTAAACATCCGACTGCTCACTGACGTCTTTATGTTATTTAATTATACTAATTTCTGATTCTTATGAAACAGTTTTGATTAGCAAATTGTGATTCCCTATGCATGTGCATTTACAACCACTAGCCTACATTTCCAAACAATGCGAGCATGATGATAGAGAAATGTACTGATATCGGTCAGTATCAGTCCCACCCCCACATTCTCTATATGAATGTGTGTGACTGTGTGTGTGTGTGTGTGTGTGTGTAAGTGTGCGTGCGCTCAGCTGAGAGGTTGTGTGCTGCTGTGTAGAGAGCAGAAAGTCGATTTTCCATATATTCGCACCGACGTTTAGGGGCTTAATGAATGAATGAAAGAATGAGTTATCTTTATTTACAGAGTGCTTTTTACAGCACTAAGAAGCGGTGCAAACACACACTAAAACAGGGAAATGCTGTCACAGTAACTCACCAAGGAGCAGCTCAGCAGGGCGCGCTCTGAGCTGGACATGGACTCAGACGATGCTGGAAGTTGAAAATAAAGACTTGAAATTGAGTTGATTCAGTAGATTCACATGATTTGAGTTGAGCGGTTCACATGTTTTGTTATTTTAGTGTGATTTATGGCATAAATAATTTAGTTTAAAGCCAAAAATAGGCTAGATAAAGACATGGGATTAAAAACACGTCCCCCCTTAAAAGTGCCTTGTTTATTTCTGTTGAATAAGAGCGCATTTATGTTGCTTGTGTCTTGGTAAATCTTACAGTGAAGGCATCAACAAATACATAAAAAAAATGTAAATAAGCTGGAATGATTCTTAATTACAAAAGTGGTAAGTCTGGACCCGGTGTAGTTTTAAATGTTAATAGCTTTTTACAGACTGTGTGGACTAAAACACACAAGAAGCCTGATTCTCCTTTCAAGTAATTCACTATAATTGGGTAGGCAAGCTCATTAAAATATGCAATAATTAAGATGAGATAAGATCAAATCCTGATGGAGGTCAAGTGTGTTTGAGTGTGTGTGCGTGTGTGTGTGTGTGTGAAGGTGTGTGTTTGTTTTCATGCCAACTGGCAGGCAGTACAGGAGTGGTCTATAACAAAAAGGCATGAAG
>OMLB01054993.1:0-17268 GCA_900302555.1 Myripristis jacobus
TTCAAGTGACAGAGGGACGGACGGACAGAGTCCAATCCATAGTCCATTCCCCAATCTTCCATTGAGGGGATCAAAAATCCTGTCTGCATCTCATGAAAATACCACTCCACCAGCACAAAGCTCCACCATACACCATCTGTCATTGGTAAAATAGAGCACAGGGTGTGATCTTGTCCTTGCCTTCATTCAGCTTTTCTCCATTCAGCTCACACAAGCGGTAATTTTTGATGCTTACATCTGAGGCATATTCATGTGTATATAGGAGAATGTGACAACAGAAAACACGGCTCTGAGGTTAGCAGATATTAATGTACTGGAATATAGGAACATTTTGCTCCTGTCACTAAAATTATTCTGTTTACATGCTTTGAGTGCAAAGAGAATAGTCTCACAATTTACCCACATCTGAAGTTCGAAAATATAGACATCAAGCCCTTCAAGAATCATGTCTTTACCTCATATTGCAGTCTCCCATCTGCGATGTGTGATGAGTAAGGAGGGCTACAAAGAGAGGCATAGCTACCTATGACTGTATCTTGTAGCATCTGGGACTGTAAAAACAGTGAAGTCCAATAAATGTAGAGGCAGACAGGAGCTGAGAGTGTGCATGCATTTTCATTTAAAAAAGCCCATCTATCCATCCATCCATTTTCTGCTGCTTATTTCAGCATAGGTCATAGTGGTAGTGTACTGAGGAGGGCAGGCCAGACACTCCTTTCCTTAGCCACATCTACCAGCTCCTGGGAGATCCCAAAGAATTCCTAGGCCAGCCAGGATATACTGTATAATCTCCCCAGCATGCCCTGGGTCTGCCCCAAGGTCTCCTCCCAGTTTCTCATGCCTGGAACACCTCCACAGGGAGGCGACCAGGAGGCATCCTGGCTAGATGCCCAAACCACCTCACCTGGCTCCTTTCAACTTGCAGGAGAAGCAGCTCTACTCCGACTTCCTCCCAGATGTCTGAGCTTCTGACTCTGTCCCAAAGTGTACATCCAGCCACCTGGTGGGGGAAACTAGTATCTCTTTCTCATCTTTTGGTCACTAGAGTTTGTGACCATAGGTGAGGGTTGGAACAAAGATTGACCGGGAAATTGAGAGCTTTGCCCTCTGGCTCGACTCCATTGTCACTTCTGCCCCAATATGTCTGATGGTCTCCCTCTCTAAGATACTTGAACTCCTCCATTTGAGGCAGTAACTCACTCCCAACTCAGAGTTGGCAAACCACATTTTCTGGCAGAACCACACCCTCTGGAGAACCACACCCTCCACACCTGGCAGCAAACCTGCTGGAGGTCACAGTTTTCATGACGCCAACAGAACCGCATCATCTGCAAAGAGCAGAGATGTACCATACTGGACATCCTCAACTCCCACACCCCCCCGCTGACAGAGCCTTGCAGTCCCATCCATTAAAATCATGAACAGGATTGGAGACAAAGTACAGCCTTTTGTCAAATCCAGTCCTGGCTGGCCGACTGGATTTGAAAAACCAAGAGGGCAATTGCACGTTCAAAGTGGAAATTACACTTGGGAACAGAGGTACATTGAATGCTTGGGCTGCAGTGATGAATTAGCTATTGTTAAGTATCTGAGCATGAACTGGCTTGGCTGACATTTTAATGACATGTTTAAGGGGTAATTTTAGCATTGTGTGGCTGGGGTTACAGAAGGTGGCATATTACCACTCTCCTCAAGGGCTTTTGAGAGAATGAACTGACCCTCACCTGACACACACACACACACACACACACACTCACATACAGAGTTTGAAGCCTTGTGCTAATGTAGAGATGGCAGGAAGACCCTACCCTCTTGAAGTTTGTATTGAATGCATGCCAGAGCAAGCTGAAAAAAAAGAAAAGGAAAGAGACAGAAACATGGTGAGAAAACAAAGGGAAGATGATGAGTCAGTGTCCTGCATTAAACTGCGGTGAAGGGCAGCACGTCAGGGAAGGAGAAGAGATGTTGGACACAGCCTTCAGAAAAAAAAGCAGGACACAGGACTTTCACTTTTACCTCTGTATGAAATTAACTCCACTCTAACATGCTTATAAACTAAGTTATGAATAGCAAGGTTAGATCACCTTATTGATTTGCCAATGTCTGGGGCATTCATTAACAATAGGATATTGGCCACATCTGACATGATGATGATATCATGCAGTTTGACTGATTACATATTTAAAGAACTGACAAGCTATGGGTAGCCCTTCATGCCAAATGATTCTAATGAAACATATTGACTAGATTCTGCACAGGTAGGCATGAATATTTCTTCTTGTTTCAATGAAACATTGCAGCGGTTCTTATGCTCTAAATGCTGTTTCAGAGGTCACCTCGACGAGAATAAAAATCCGAGGTTTGGAATGTTTTGGCATGAAATAAATCAAATTAAAGGTACTGAATATAAAAACAAAGATAATTACTTCATTCCAAAAGTGTCAGTATCAACACTGGCCTTCAAAAGCCATGGTCGAATTGGTCTTTAATGTCTGCAAACCCTACAAGATGCGGTCATAGGTGGAAAGCTCTGCCTCTCTTTGTAGCCCCCCCTTGCTCATTACATATCAAAGTTGAGAGACTGCAATATGAGGTAAAGAAATGATTGCTTGAAAGGCTTGATGTCTTTACTTTTGAACAATCAGTCTTTACTTTTGTTTTTACTTTTCATGTAGGTAAATTGTGAAGCTATTCTCCCTGCGCTCAAAGTATGTAAACAGAGTAATTTTAGTGACAGGAGCAAAATGTTACAGTGCATCAATATCTGCAAACCTCAGAGCCATGTTTTCTCTTGTCACATTCTCCTACGTACACATGAATATGCCTCGGATGTAAGCATCAAAAATTACTGCTTCTGTGAGCTGAATGGAGAAAAGCTGAATGAAGGCAAGGACAAGATCACACCTGTGCTCTATTTTACCAATGATAGACAGTGTATGGTGGAGCTTTGTGCTGGTGGAGTGGTATTTTTATGAGATGCAGACAGGATTTTTGATCCCCTCAATGGAAGCTTGGGGAATGGACTATGGATTGGACTCTGTCCGTCCGTCCCTCTGTCACTTGCAGTTTCTGAGCTTCTGCTGCCTGCCTGTTTTGGATAGAACTTGAGGTAATGATGAATTTTGACTCTGGGGTCCAGGATTTGGAATATCAACATGGCTGCCCTAGTACCACCACCAGGCCAACAGGGCCCAGAGCTTCACATTCAATATCACAGACGCTGTTGAGGCAAATTTGATGAATCTTTGGGGAATGATGTTTTTTACATATCCAGTATCCAAAATATGAAGTTGATTAGCCCACCAGAGTGCCACCAACAGGCCAAAAAGTCCCAAATCTTCAAGCAGCAATGTGTCATACTGTATGCTGCACACTTCATACACCAAAAAACAATAACTAATCAAACTAATGAAGCAAATAAATAAATTTTAAAAAATGACACCCAGGGCAACTTGCACTAATCATGTGAAGCATCATGATCACTGTTGTAGTTTCCAACCTGTGCCACTTTTGTGTTTTGGTAACTCCTGGTGACCTCTACTGTGCTCAAGAGGGAGGAGAAGCCCATTAGGGATGTGTCAGTAATGATGAAACAGTGCAGTGTAATTTTGGTATTAAGTCAAAGGCACACGGCCAAAGTGCCGCCATGTCTCATGCTTTTCCCATGGCTTCTCCAAGTGATGTGGACATGAACACATCCTAATGAAAAGCTCACCGACCCTTGTTATTGATAATATGCTGGCCAACTGCACTTTCATTTCAATCTTCTGAAAGGGTGAAAATGACTAACTATAACTATTGAGTATACATAGATGTGGTTGTGGTGAGAATGACTACCATCCACACAGACCTGTCAGTGTGCAGCATGATCTGGCCATGATGCACAGAGATCAAGCAAACTGTCTCTGTGGTTCATTGCCAAGCTCTTTGTCACTGTCTTATATCACTGAAAGGTTTCCTAGATTAGAGCACACATGGGCAGAATACGGCCTGTACGAGCTGTGGGAGCAGTGCACAGCTGAAAATGCTACAAAGTCAGGTTTCATGATGACTCACAAAATCACGGCAAGCACAGGGAAGCACAGCGGGGAAACTTTAGCCATCATGCACAGTTTTCACAACATTTTGCTTATTTTGTTAAAATTGAGCTGATGAACATTTGTGCACCATGGTGAGGATTTCCACTTTAAGAGAACTACTAGATCTGAATAAACTGAGAGGGAGGACAGCTCGACTGTGCCCACTGATATATAGCATTACACATTGGTGATGAGTTATGAATATATGTAATAGCCATAAATAGTCAACTAATTAAAAAAGGAATTTGAAAAGGAAAAGTATTGTAATAAAGAAACATCAGCTGTTTAGAGCGACTTGTTAAAGCTTGTGTAGGTAACTGTTTAGGGCGGGTGGACTGTTGTCCAAAATTCGAAATCAAACAGCTAAAACAGCACTTGCCTGAGATTCAGAAACTCGCCCAAGTCGCTCCCGTCCTCATGCATGATTGTGGACATGGCTACAATGTTGATGAAATAAGGAGGGAGGGTCTGGCAAGCTGCACCTATGGCAAGCTAAGATAAATTACTGTAGTTACAATAGGCTAGGCCCAGTGGGGTGGGGGTTGGCCTGTGCAGTGCACATGGGTGTCCACAAAACGTGATTGAACTCAGATTATGGAAAAGAGGTGATCTGATTGGTCATGATTGACGCCAGCCCACACCACACTTACTGATGATGTTTTCCTCCTCATTCCACTCTGTTTGCAAAGTCTGCTGCAGGAGAGCCACACACTGCCAAGTGCGCAATCAGCAGCTTTGGCATTTGCACCATGTGCCTTTGACTCTACTTTGTGCTCTTCACCACTCATTTACCCAAGTAAAGGAAATAAATGGACAAATGAGTAAGTTCAGTGAGTAGTTGGCTGTTAAATTTTACAGACAGCAAAATAGCATTTCTTCTTTCTTCTGCTCTAGAGAATGGGAAAAGAGTGGACATTTTCCTTTTCAAAAGGGCCATTTAAATAGTTTTTGAACCCAAAAACCAGGGTTTATACAACTGGAGCAGAATTACAACAAAACCAACAACAACAGCAACAACAACAATAATAATAATAATAATCATAATAATAATAACAATGGCTTTGACAGATATTCCTTTAAAGGTGTATGCTGAATCCATAGTTTCTTGTACGTACCCTCCTCACAGACCAAAAATTATTAAGTAGGGAGCAAAATTGCACCTGCTCTGACTGTTTTCACAGCATTGAATGGACGTTATCAGTTGCAATCACCCCCACAGGTTTGGGTTGGTAGGTCCCTTCTACACCTTCTAGTACGCCTAGGTCAGCTAATGTTTGCCAGCTAAAAGCAAATATGATTCATGCTTGAATTGGGACTCAATCCCTGGTTTCCAGAGTGAAGGTTGATACAACTGACCCATCCACCACCCCAACCACATCTTTGTGTGATTGACTTTGTCAGTGCTGGACTTATTAACCCAAACCTGTAGGGAGAACTACAACCGGAGGTGTCCATTAACCATAAAATCGAGTGAAAATTCAATCCACATTGTATATCTGATATAAAATTCATATCGTCAGTGGCTATGACAAGGAGAAACAAACTGGAAATAGACAACAAAAATGAGCAATTCAATGCAGAGAACAAAAAGCAAACTTCCCATTTACCAAGTATGGCAAAATATATTCTCAGACAGTGGATAAGCAGACATTAAATGTAGGAAGGTCTCACCACAGTGTGTGTTACAGTGTTGAAAGGACGTGTTTTAACTACCAAACAGAGATAGATACGTGAAATAGGTTACTATAAGACCTGGATATAAAATAAATCCTGTGCAAGTGTGGCAAGGCTTGTGCAGACATGAGTAGTACAAGACTGTGTAAATAACACTGGGAAAATATCAAACAGCATGGCAATAAACAGAGGCAGGATTAGGCTGAACAGCAGTGAGCAGTATACCAGAGATTGGATGGATGGCTTTAATGACACCAAACTCAGCAGGAGATACACAAAAAGCCGAGGAAAGGTGATGCTGTGATGTAGGAGTGAATTGTCTTGATGCCAGTTGTTTAACTGTGTGGCTTACACCCACCAATTACACATTCACAACACAATTACAAATAGCAACATTTATGGTTTTAGGCCAATAATGTATAGATAATAAAATATCAATATGAAAAATGATTTGCTGCTCATTTTACCTTTAAAAGTGTGTGACGGATTGATTCAGCAGTGTATGAAAGTTTTCAGAGAATTTCTGTCAATAGTTTTGACAGCACTAAAAAAAGAGAGCTGCTTTAGTCTGTGTAGGCACTCGATAAACACACCGAGAGAATAGCGGCAATCAGAATGCGGCTGCTTATGTTTCTTGCTGTAGTTATTCCAAATGAACCTAAACCTCCTGTGCAGAGGATTTTTCCTGACCAAGAAGAGGCTCTTCATCAACTGGTGATCGACATTTGCAAGACAGGCTTTTGTTTGTGCGAGAATATTGCAGGTTATTACAGGTTATGTTTTGAAAAGCAGCTCCACTCCAGTTCTACCTTTAAAAATTTGTTAAAGCAAATGAAAGAGCATAGTATAACAGCAATGCCATGAATAAATGACTAATTAAATACAATTTTAGAAGGTTGTTTTATTGTTTATTTGTATTTTTCAGACCTTAAACCTTAGAAATAAGTGAGCCCATGATGCAAGCAGAACCAGAATTGTGTGTAAAACATGAGGAAAATTGGATACGAAATTATTTGTAAAGTGTAAATGAAATAATGAAATGTGAGCCTTAAATGTGTGTTTCTGGAGTGTAAAATGAAAAATAAAGGTCATGTTTTAGAAGAAAAAAATTGTGGTAGAGAATAGCAGTGGGTTAATTTTCACAGATATATTTTTTTTAAGGTTCTTGTGCATTTAAGAGTCAAATTCAGGCTTTTACCTTCACTTAAAATGCCGAGAGAGAACATTATGTGAGCCGCAAGGAAAAGGAACATCAGGGGATTTGAGAAAGGCTCGCACACGCACACACACACACACACACACACACACACACACACACACACACACACACACAGTGGTAATTGCCCAACCATCTAAACACAGAGTTTCCAGAGAATTAATAATTCACAGAATCACGTTGCAGCTACTCACACAAAGACAGGCGAGGTCTGCTGCAAGTTTATGACTGTCTAGACTGATGTGCTTTTCACATGCATTACACCTACATTCATTTTGTTATGAAGCTGATCTTAGTAGGTCTTATAGTTCTCTTAAAAGTTTGGATATAAGAAGATACAACTACTACAGACATTTTTTCTTGCCATATTTGGCTTTTACTTTAAACTTATTCCAATATCAGTGATTAAATATGAAAGCAGCCTATCACTCACCTGTGCAGAGCACCTTCCTCTTCCTCTAACACAGTACCTCTGATCTGACTGAAAACTGCTCTGAACCAAGCAGATAAAGAAATGTCTTCAGACAAATCTACCTGTTAAATGTTTTAATGGTTGCTGCCAAGATGTGCTCTGTGCTGTCCCTTCCAACGCTGTGAATTTTGTTTCTCTTGTCCTTGGCTGGTAAACACAATCTTCACGCTTGTCCCTTACTTGCAATTTAAAAGACTGCACCAACTCTCTATCTCTCTAGAGATGTGCTAGAATTTATTAGTAGGGAGGTCAGAGAGCCTGTTGTCCTGTCCAGGATTCATTGCGATGCACAGCTACGATACCTCGTGCACCGAATGCGAGAAAGCGCAATGGGGCTCGATTGAACTTATTCAAATAAGAGTGGGTCTTTGAAGCAATGCAAGGGGGGAGCTTTGTTATGGGTCCCAGTGGAGCTGCTGTTGACAGTCTCTCAGGTTTTCTGATGAGGGAAACCTTGGCATGCGCCTTAGGGCTTGTTCAGAATCACTTCGTTTGCCTCTCTGATCACTTGCTCCGCTTCTTTATCTCCCCTTTTAAATGTACCCTTGAAGTCCGCTGGAGGATTTTGAAAGACAAACACAGAACAGGACCTTATACACTAGGTGCTGGTTCAGGGCTGCCAGGGAAATGTCTTTTTGTCCCTTGAATCATTAATACCAGTCCCAAGTGTTCGTCAAGGCAGTTCAGCTGCAGTGTTTCTAAAAATGAGTGATGCCTGGAGTCCACTCTGACTAGCACAATGAATTCACAACACTGCTACATGCCTCTCACCTGTCACTCACTATTAATTACATGATTACCCTTGCAGACACTGACATTAGCATCACTACTTGATGATGTTCTGCAACAGAAAAGATGAAACCGATGACTACCCATTAGGGTGCGATTACTGAACTAATGAGTGTTCCCAAGACTTTCTTCTTCTTGCTTGTGCTTTGTTCATTTTAATAACCTTTTATAAGGAGCAGAGCAATCTACTAAAAGTCACAAAGGACCACAGACTGATCATGAAGTTAAAACATTATAATCCAAAGTACTATAAATGATCCAGGACCTGAAAGTATGCCAAAACCACCAGGAAGCATAACACCCTGCTGTGCTACTATATAACATGTTACTTACATTCATAGATGCACTGCATGCACAACAGTGTGATTTATTGTTAAATAAAACTGTATTCTTGTAATTCTAAAATGATCATTATGTTATAAATACTGCTGCCATTTCACAGTGATCTGTGTAAAAAAATCAAGACCCCACAGGTAAGAAGTCAATGACAGCTGCTCAAAGAAGCACATTATTGACATTTTATATCCCAAAGGTCAACTTCACTGTGAGATCATAATGTTCTGCAAAAACATGTTTCTGGCCAATATTCAGTGCCATAACTCACTTTTCACTTCACTTCCTCTCCCTGGATGAGCTAACCCTAACCCTAACCAGGACAGGGGGCCTCCTCTTCCTCTGGTCGTCCACTACAAGCTCATGGGTTTTGCTGATACTGAGGTTCAGGTGATTATCGTCGCACCATGTGACGAAGCTTTCTACCAGTCCTCTGTATTCACTGCGTGTCAGTATAGCAATTACCTCCATTTCACCCAAAAATACAATTAATACCTTTTATTAAATTCCCTCAAACTCTTTACTACAAACATTATGAGTATGGACAGACTGTAGCTGTAATGAGGCGGTAATTCTAGTTGTAAGAGGGGAATTCTGGGAGATTGAAATTTCAGCAAAGTCATGAAGACTTACAGTGAGAGTTACATTTTCACAATACTATAGAACAAATTTGTGCACATTGATTATTTTGCTACACAATGAGTAGCATCCAGATATAGAGGAGTGAATGCTGCACTTGTAGTTGCGTATGTTTTTGTGTCTTGGTAGAAACATGGTCAGAATGCCCCCTCTGTGCTCTTACCATTCACTGTAGTGCATTAGTTTCACACCATTAGCTTAGGCTCTTTTAAAGTACTCTGACCATGGATGTGAAGGTGTTAAAATGGTTGGAGGCAAAAAACAAACTCCTTCCCCTCTGTGTCCCGCTCATTCACTGTATTGAACCTGACAGATCTCCCAAGTTCTTTTCTCAGGACTGGAGTTGAAAGCCAGAATCAGACCTTGAAATTATTGTCCCTGAGTCGCTGTTTGTGCTGACCAAGCTTTCCCCCTGCATGTTTAATGTTCTGCTTTGGGTTGCGGAGGCATACAGGAATAGTAAAAACAAAATGTGCATCTGGTGATAACCCATCTGTCATGCATAGATGTTCCCTTGATGGTCTGCAGCAGAGTGAAGAGGAATCAATCTTTGAGACATATATGGACAATGTGAAATTTGGTACAGGGACGGACGTTCTAAAGGAATCCAGAGGAACTGCCAGAGAATCTGTGGTGGTGGATGTTTTATTTTGCAGAAATGTCCTGCTGTATCGCTGGCATTGAGAGCAACTTCTCACAGGGATTAAACATTTTAAAGGGACTCTACCAAAGGATTTTAAAGGGTTCTCATATAAGCTGTCTTATGTAGACATTTTTTAAATCTAATTTTCTTTTAGTTTGTTTTAGAGATCGCAAGTGCACATACGTTTAGTTGTCAGCACTAGGGGTCTTCTCTAGTCAAGTTCCAATATCATTCTAAAATTTAGCAAAAAAAGGCTATTCTACATTATAAATACCATCTTGTGCTTATATTTCTATTACATTTGTATGTTGTTGTTTTTTTTAATTAAAGCATTCATTTCTGTGCTTTCTGCTTTATTTGATAGAGACAGTGGAGAGAGACAGGAAACACCACATTTGTATATAGTTTCAACTTTCCATGACACTGCAGCCACTGTAGCTTTCCAAAAAAGGATCCAGTTGTTGTGTCCTCCAACGTCTGCTAAAGGAAGGCTGCATATCTGGACTGCAGTCAGAGGACACTTCAGATCAGGACAGCCTTGTCGGGTGATTATGACGTACATGGTGTTGAAATTTGACCGTCAAAGGAAGCGTCCCTTGAACTGGGACACGTAACAGTTTCTAGGCCTTCCGTCCTCGTGGCAGCACAATAACAATTACCAGAATTCCTCAAACTGGACCAGAGTTCAGTCAGTGGCCCTGAAGAGCCTCCACTCAGCAGATTTACTTCATATGAAACAGAGCTTGTTTAATTACCCAATCGGGGTCCAGTATTATGAACTACATTTATTTGCGGAACACAATCAAGAATGCTCTTCCTATCCCTAGCCATAATATATTGGAAAACAAAATAATAACACCTGAATAATACAGAAACTTTAATTTTCCCAAACACTGTCCTGATGTGACGCAGGACAGTCTTGTCAGTCACATTAATTAGGTGTGCTTGATTTCTTGTATTTTCAAGGAGAAAAGGAGCCATGCAGGGCTGCGCTAATAGGATTGCAGGGATCTGATCATTAAAATTGGTAAGATGTGACCAGTTACAGTCCCTCGCAAAAAAGAAAGAAAGAGACAAGTTCAGTTGAAAGTACTCTGGAAGCCATTAGTTTTCACTGTTTTGACCCCCAGTTTGTATTTGTTGCTGCTTTTCAGGCTTTTTCATTCTCTGTCACCAATTAAAAACTATCTATTTAAAACATGACTCTATAATACAGAAATACAAATAACAGTTTTCTGCTTAGTCCTTTGTTGATGTTAGCATATGACAGTGTACGTTTTCAACAACCAGTTGATGATACTAAATTATTCGTAACAATCAATTTCTTCAATGTTGGCACTTCTGTTACAGTTATTGTAGAACTAAAGGTGAAATATTGCTTAAAATAATTACAGCAATGGAATGAAGTGAATTAGTGACCTATTGCACCACCAAAATGACATGACTCTCAAGTGAGGTCAAGTCAATTTTATTTATATAGCCCAATATCACAAATTACAAATTTGTCTCAAGGGGCTTTACAGGAATACAACATCCTTTGTCCTTAGAGCCTCACAACACCCTAAAAAAAAACCCTTTAACAAGGAGAAAAACTCCTCAGTAAAGAAATATATATATAACTCTAGCCAATAGGTCTGTTGCACAGTGTGCACAGGTACCAGACAAAGCTCTATAGTTTTTTTTTCTCAAATGTTTAATAGATTTTACATCAGCATTGTGGACAATACAGCCAACCCCTTGCCTCCATCAACCCCTCCAAGTTCCTTCCACTGGCTGCTGGCTATGCAAAAGAAAATCTTGAATGAGAGGAAAATAAGTAATTAGTTCACCAAGGTTAGGTTAGGCATGCGTCCACTTGAGAAAGATGTCGCAGTGAGCTAATAAAGTTTTAAAGGCCAAAACACAGTGTTTTATCAATGGGAAAGTGGTTGTTGCAGGAGGTGGGACTCCAAACACGAGAGCTTTAGGGTTAAGGTTCTCACCAACAACCGTCCCAACTGTTATAAATAGTTGACGCTAGAAATCTGGTAAGTCTGGACAGGACCTGAACACCTGACCAACACGTGTTACCACTCATTAAATGGATGTTATCAGTCATAATTACCCCCAAAGGTATGGCCATTCCTAGGTCCCTCCTGCACCTTCTGGTGGCTCACAAGCTGCTAGTGTGTCTTCCTAACATGCTAGACTGATAATGCTCATGCAATATGAGCATGGAGAGGGGCGAATGTATGCACCTATTCCAGGCACTAGTGGGAAACATTGTGCTTGATGCTGCATGGATCTAATTAGTAAAAAGTATGTCCAGTATGTATTCAAGTGTGTCCTTGTGTCGTGTATGTGCCGTAAGCAAACCCTGTAAGCTGTCGATATGTCTGCACCGATGTCACCAAAACACATTCAATGTATTTTTTGTAGGTTACTTGGTTATGAAAATGACTTTGATTCTCTTTCTAATGTAACAATGTTCTATCAAAAAAAAACAAAAAAAACTGCTGGAGCTGAATCGAATCCGAACTTTGCTGTGGGTTTTCTAAGGTGAGTTAGACTGTTCCATAAGGTTCACTGTAAGTCCAAATGGAAGAATTGTGCTGTCTTGTCTCCGCGGAGTATCTCGGTTATACTCGAGCCCTGCTGCGACTATAAGGTCATTGTGTGATCCCCGGGGTGCTGCGTAATGTTTTCACATTCCCTTTTTCAGGGGACAGTGAGGTACAATTTGGCAAGCTGTAAATGTGTTTTCTCTCCGCGGGTCTGCTTCGATGTCAGGGCAACTGGGTGTATTTTTGAAGAAACAAAATGGTATCTGGGAGTGATGTCCATGTAATTATGTACACACACTTCCACCAAAAAAAAAACACAAAAAAAACAAAACAGAATCACCCTTTGGTTACAGTCAATATAACAGAGGTGGTTGACACACACCTCTGTGAACTCTGGAAACAATGACTAGACGGTATGTGACAGTGATAGTGTCGGGTTTTGAATGCAAGGAGTAAAATAAAGTAATGGGCACATTAAAAATTGTATCTGGGTTTTGTCACTTAACATTGAAACCTCCTCATTTCTGGTTCACCCTCCGGTGGTTTTCTCATTGCTGCACGGCCGAGCTTTGTTCACACCCACAGAACATTATTTTTAATTCTACTGGAAACCCCGAGGTTTCCATAGATGCCAAATATGTCCTGCTGAATTCCAGGGAAATGTGTATAAAATGAAGCAAAAGACATTTAGAGATTTTCTATGTGATGTAATGCTGCAGCCATAAAACAGTGGCATCTTGGCTTTGGATATTTGACTTGTTATTATTGTGATGTAGCGTCAGTGATGCAGAATATGCATAATTGTCATAAAATATGAAAATAATTTTTTTCTCTAACTTTGAAATTTAAGAGAAAAGCAGACTTCAGTTTCATTTTGGTTAAATAAATGATTTGGTTCAATGTTACTTAATACTACCTTTGTTAGTAAGGCCCCCTTTGTTTTTCCAATATGCCATTTTGTCCCCTGTGCTTTGTTTCATTGGGTTTCACTTTGTTGTGCACAGCATTACATCCCATTGTTTTGTAATTGGTTTGTCCTTGTGATTAGTTCGATCTAAGTGGGCTAATTTTCTGCACAATAATTAGGAATTCATGTAATTTTTTTGAGACACACCACATATATCTTTGTTAAAGATTCAAAAGCAATATGAATATAGCATTAGTATGGATGGAGCTGAATTCTCTTCTCAAAGCCTTGAGAGCTTTTCCTGATTTTTCATTCTTTTTTCTTTCTTTTTTCCCCCCACTCATGCTCATGGTACCAGGTGAGTATTCTCTTTGGTTGTTTCTCTACAAAGAACCCCTCTCCAAAAAAGAATAAAAAGAAAGAAAGCAAGATAAAAGGAGAAAATGCAACGTGTAATTCTTTGTTGCTTCTGGACAGACTTGTCAGTTAATATTATGTGGATTTCTTTTGTGCTCTTTGGGGGGGAAATAAAAGGGTTAGCAGTCTGTCATTGCTTTGAAGTGACACAGGACATTGCCAACGTTTGTTTCGAGGAGTGGCAGAAGCAGTGAGCGTTAATTAGGTCTGCTTGATTTCTCCGACTTTCAAGGAGAGAAGTGGCGCTGTGGGGTTCCAGTAATAGGAATTCAATGATCTGATCACAGCAATTGGTGCGTTGTGATCAGTCAAAGTCTCTGGAGAAAAAAAACAAAAACTGTCATCAGGGTATCAGTAACCAGCACTTTGGAGAAACTTTGCAATACTTTGAGAAAAGTTTGGAAAACACATTTGAACAAGCATGAATTCACAATATCTGCGACCATGCACGTGCACGCATTCACACACACGCACAAAGTCACAAACACTTGACCTCTGTGGCAAATTTCAGCCTCCTGGGTAGAAAGTTGTGTTTGCTATAGTGTGGGCACAGCTGTGTGGGCCAGTCCACTAGAGTGTGGATCAGGCTGCATATTTTTGTCCGAACCCAACCCAAGATGTGAGCATAGTAACCAAGCCGACTTGAGCTCGACAGGCATTCTTTTTTTTTTTGTCTCCGAACCCGACCCGACCCTGAGCCTGAGCCTGATTTTGCTTGTTTTTCTTCGCTAGGTTACATTTGAAATACTGAAATAGCCTACGTGTTGCCTTCAGTGTTGTCACGGAAACTGCAGCACTATACAGGAAGTTGCCCAGAACAGGCAGCAGGTCCATCATTTTTCACTAAAATAACGCTGACGTGACCAAACCCAATGCAAACCTGAACATAATTTAAACATTTTTTGTCCAAACCCAGCCCGACCCATCAGGTCCCAGCAGGTCCCAAACCAGGTCCCGACAGGCCCTGCTCAGTACCTGTTGGGACCTGCTTCACACACACATAGACCCTTGAACTCTATTCAGCTTTGTGCAGCGAAAACCATGGCCACCAAAGGTTGGAGAACTTTTTGTGGGCTGACTGACCCACTCACCCACAGAGTGAGCTGTAGAGTTGCTGGTCACTGCTAAAAAAAAAAAAAAAAAAAAAAAAAGTTTCAGAGGTTGAAACAACATAACAACATAATACCTGGACTACAGATGGCGACATGTTTATCATGCATGTTAATACTCCAACTGTTACATGTTATATTTTGCATCTGTTCTATTTCCAACTTTTACTTCATTTAGTGCTAAAGGTGGCCACTTAAAGTCACCTTCTTCACTGAAGGGGTTGAGACAGGTCATGATATCTCATCACTAGCCGGCATCGCGTTGGTGGATTGAGGAAAAAAATGATGAGACACCAGGTGCTGCTGCTGCTTTCCCAACATCACCATGCTTTTTCCCTTCTATATGACCGGCTGCCACGCCCATGTCAGAGATGTCACATGATGTCACACACCATGCACCGTGCTCTTTTTTCTCCCTGTTTTAGGGTCCTTCACCAACTGTTTTTAGATTTTGGATGGGTAAACCATTTCTGAGAAAAGTTGCATTTCCCTTTGCATTTCCGCTTTAATATGAAACACAAAACATATTCATGTGGCTGTAAATAAAAGCAATAGTATATTTTTCCTTATATTCTCTCCAGTTTTCCCATACCTATCCAAACCTGGAAATAATCAAAATCATATTCCATACTTTTTCATACTGCTCTGGACAGTGTAGGAACCCTGGTAGACCTGCTGTTACTACAGTGAAGCCCTGCATTCATATGAGAATTTGTCAAGAAAGCAAAGTTACCTGGTGACAAAAATCATTAGAATTCAAAAAAATGTCCTCAAAATAAACAGATATCCCATGTTAGCACAATCCTTGCAGATAATTTGGATGTGGCAAGATTTACACTGACCTTTGAAAACTTTTTAAAAACAGAATCAGCAGCATCACTACAAAGCATCCATTCGTGCAGAAAATAGAATAACCATAAAATGTTACTAAACAGCTACAAAAATGGACTTTGAATGCCAGATTATAGACTCAGACATCGTGCAGCACAACTGGAAGCAGTGATTATTCAAATATGTGAGGGAAATTATAACCCTGTTGATATAAAATGGAATAACCCTCTTTGTTCAACTTCTTTGTATCTCTGTATCTCTTTGTGACTAGAGAACAAATCATTGGGTTGTAACACTGATTATATATATTTTTGCAGGTAATCAGGAATGTGTTCAATTTTTAAAATCGTTTACACAACCCCCCCACTCTAACACACACACACACACACACACACATGCACGCACACACACCTCCACTCCTGCTCTTAGATCCAATCACTGTTTGCACCTCCCCACCCAAAGCGAAAAATGTCAATATCTCCACATTCTGAAGCCATGCACATATTTCTTTTCCATCATTCCCATGACGGTCAGCATTGCAGCACCCGTGACCAAAATGCAATTCAGGATTGCCAGAGGAAATGCATGATACAACAAAGTTTTAGGAATTAACTCGCATGTCATCTGAAATGGTATGGCATGAAGGTTTGTAACACATATCGCTCAGAACCGGTGGTTGAATTAAAGCCCACTGCAGCCTGGTTTCTATCCTTTACCACCTTGATTGTGTCTAAGTCTCCAGGTTTCCTGCTTTTGGAATAAAAAATGAGTGCATCTACACAGAAAGAGAAAATGTAATTAGTTAACCCCTTTATGACACTGATCTGACACTCTCAGGGCTGTCTGAAGAGGGACTAATCAAATGCTTCCTGTTTAGATGGCCAAAAACAGTTCCCATGTGTCAACCAGGAGAAATTCAGCTCCAGTGTCAATGCTGTGTGTGTGTGTATGTGTGTGTGTGTGGGTAGAGGAGTGCGCTGTGCATCCTTGGTTTGCTGGAAGATTGTACAAAAGTTCTCAGCTAATCCTTTTCAAGAGCACACTGACATAACCACCAAACAGAGCTCTTGCATAACGATTTTGCAGCATACTGACACAAACAAAAAGAGACATTTCATTTTGTTTTCTATTCATGTAGTCAGAATGAAAGAAAATCATTGTAAGATGGTACTTTATTGGTTTCAAGAGAGATGGAATTGCACCAGCCCAGTATATCAAAGTCTTAGACCAATAATATATCCTTGATTTGGAGCAATTGACATTTACAGGTGATCTACTCCATACACAAACCATTGAGACATTCAGTTAACTCTTGTTTAGAATCCAGTTTTAATATTTAAATGAACCATAAAAAGCACATTAAAACATTTTCTCATTTTAGTTACAAAAAAAAAAAAAATGGGTCACCTAAAAGGGCTTCTCATTGCATTCACAGAAGGATTTGAACAGTGGATGTCTAACAGATAACGTATTTCTCTCTTAAAAAATTCCCCACCCAAAATATATAAACTTAATTGCTTAACCAAGGTATATACAGGGCATAACATCCTCGCATCTTAATGGTTATCAAGAAAGTTTGAGGTATACAACCAAAAAAAAAAAAAAAAAAAACTGTA
>OMLB01054994.1:0-16209 GCA_900302555.1 Myripristis jacobus
AGCCTGAGTGTAACAGCGTAGCGTAGTTCAAAAGGAACCGTGCACTCCTTAATGTAGCCATTTTTGTGCAGGCTACCCTTCGCCACCGGACCCGCGGGCGTGAGCGACGAGAACGCCACCCCAGTGACGCCTGGACATCGGCCCGGACACCCAGCACCAGCACTATAGACCTTGGCTTTTACTTGGACCGCAGGCCTGGACTCTTTTTAACCATGTTAACCTTTTTTATTGTGAATAAACAACTTTGATTTTAGCTATTGGTTATCATCTGTGTGCTGATTGTGACAGAGGGCTCCTCAGTAGGACAGCATTAGAGTTCGGGGTTTTTAACCCCCGTTACATAATTCTAATGTCAAAAACTGACAGAGCAACTTACTACCAGTCACATTATAAAGTGGTGAAGTTACTCATCCTGAAGGCATCCTTTTCTATTAGCTTTTTCTGAGCACTGGAGCATGTTCATGATGATGCACACACCTGTTTGGCAAGGAAGTGTGTCTCCTCTCTCTGTGGTCTTCAAGATTTCTTCCATTTTTTTCCACCTGTGCGTGTATTGGGGAGTTTTTTCTTGCCCCCTGTGAGGATTAAGTCTGGGACTGTCCTGTTTTTTCTGTCAACTTGTGGGCCTTGTGAGACTAAACAGTGAGTTTGGGCTCTAGATTAAATGTAAACTTGAAATTCAAACACAATAAGAGGAGCGCTGTTGGGCTTGTTCGCATAACTCACAGCTCTTATAAATTACTACAACGTATTCTTAAGAGCTGTATAAAATAATATTTTTAAAAAGTGCTATTTACCTAAAACTACCATGAAATTACCCAAGTGGTTCAACAGTTACCCAAATGGACCCAAAAGTACCCCAAAGGCCTCACACAGTTGCCCATAACTACTCAAAACTACTTAAACAGTTAGCACAAAGGCACCACAAAGCCCCCAAAAGAGTTATACAGCCCATGCACATTTCATTATTTCGGGTATTTTTAGGTACTTTTCAGGGCACATCCTAATTTACTGCCTACTTTATTCTTGCCAGTTTATTGCTGATCTGCCAGCCTGTTACCTTGAACCTTTGCCTGAGTCCTGCTTGAATGCAGTGGGTACAGGTGCAGTAAGAAAGCACACAAATGCTGGTGGTGAATGCACATAAACACTGTACATGAGGCCAGAGGTATGAAAATGTGAAAATGCTGCAACAACTCTATGAAAATGTTTACCAAAGTAAAATATCATTTCAGTTCAGGGGGTTGTGTAATGTCACTTTGTCATTGTAGTCTAGGAGTAACAGACGCTCACCACTGCTTAGGAAGCCAGTTGCCTTTTCCTTGATGGCTTTGGTCATTTGATCTGTGTTTGTCAGGTATTCGAGGATGTAGATATTGGGGGCTAGGAGTGCCATGTTCTGCTCCCCACATCCATATGGCATCCTCAGCAGCCCATCCAGGTTATTGAGGGCCCGGCCCAGGATGTCACCTGCAGGAAAAACTTGACTTGTTAAAACCAGACACATAATTAGCATGATGGTAATGAATGAAGGAGCACTGCCTCTGGAGGACAGAAGTACAAGTACTGATTTGTGTTGTTGATCCATCCAAATCTTTGTTGTTTTTGTTAAACCCGGTCAGGGGTCTCCCATCACTTGCCCTAACACCTGAGTGAGCTTTGTATTCCTTTGGTTGGAGGCTGCAGATTGACCCACTTGCACAGCTACACTATATTTCTGTATGATTTGTCTCCATCTTGTGGCAGGGAAATAAATGACCCTTGAAACAAACAGGAGCCCTCACATGCAAAGAGAAAAAGGAGGAAAACTAAAGTACAGCAAACAAAAGTTAAGTTGTCAATATGAATATACTACCTAACTTCCTTGTCAAAATTAACTGTTTCACTAATTATGTTGTGTGGCCCATTTCAGAATCATTGACTTTAATTGATGCATTCATGTTTTAAATCTTGCATCTGGTAAAAATGGAGCTAATTTTATTTAAACAAATACTGCAGGGTAGTTTAACCCATAACAATAAACATAAAGTATTAGATGGTTTATAATTTGTATTAATAATCTAAATCTGCAAAGTAACTAGTTACTTAAGCTGTCAAGTAAATGTAGTGAAGTAAAAAAAATACAATATTTCCCTCTGAAATGTAGTGGAGTAGAAGTATTAAAGTAGCATAACATGGAAATACTCAAGTACCTCAGAATTACACTTAAGAGCAGTACTTGAGTAAATGCACTCAGTAACATTCCAACAATGTGTAAAACATATTACTAAAGGTCAAATGTGCACCAGTGTGAGAATGTCACTGTATTGCAAAGCAACATTTAAATTAAGTTAAATGGCCTTACCCAACACTGACAGTGAACCATGTGCAGATTCAGGAATGATGTTCTCAGGCAGGACTAAATCCTTTTCTGCTGTCAAAGTCTCTCCTAGTTGAAGAAGGCAGAAGGAAAAAACAATATGAGCATGAGAACAGGAATATAAAATGTCAGAGAGAGTTAAGACAAGAACAGGTTAGTACTGCATCAACCATGTTTTTTCAGTGAAGCTGATCTCACTGCCATCCAAATTTTGCTGACCACAAAATAGTTTTAGAACGAACTCCTTTGAGAACCAAAGGGTTCTTTCTTTTGTTTGGTAAATGAAATGAGGTTACATGTGAGGAGCAGTGAATGGCTTAATTACAATCCACCATTGTTGCATTTGATGTCGGTGTAACAGGCCAGATTAACGCTACGCCACACTATACCCGGGTATAGTTTGGCTGGGCCCAAAGTATACTTACTAAACTATACCCAGTTTATACCCCGGGGTATACTTTGGGCTAGGCCAAATTATACCACCCTAGGCCAAATTATACCCCCCAGGGCTAGTCTGTGTTAAACCTCAGGGTATATTCTGGGCTAGTCCAGTTTATACCCCAGGGATTTTAATTTGTCTGGGTAATTGTTATTTATTTATTTTTCATCTGCAACTATGCATGTTTTTTTCAAATGAATACTTCAGCTTAAAAACAACAGAAATTACGGCAAAACCTCGCTTTCTAACACTCAGCATGTTCTCCAGCGACCTTCCTAATCTAAAAGGACATTTGTAGGACTAACAGTTTGATCTATACGTTATAAAGAGATTGAGTGAGACTCACCATTGTTTGCTGTAATTACCGCATGTCAGACCACATGTCAAGAGATCTTAGACTTTTGAAACAACTCTCTCTAGTGTGTGTGTATGTGTAATATGGACTAGAGGGGTATAGTTTGGCCTAGCCCAAAATATACCCTGGGGTATAAACTGGACTATACCCCGGGTATAGTCTGATCAGGGGTACACTTTGGGCTGTTACACCTGGTCTAAACCATACTGACCGTTTGGACAGAGCAACCAGTTGTAGGCCTTTGCGACCTCAGTTCCCTCAGGCTGAAAAGAAAGGAGACAGAAAATAATTTCAGCGGCCATATCTGTCATGTCAAGGCTGTCGGTCAAATTCAGTCTCAGCTCTCTCAAATGCAACAAAGACTAATATTGCATGAACATCGAATTGAATACTTTTCTTTGTCATCTTGATATTGAGGCGCCTACCTTTACTATGAGAGAGCGCGTGACCACATCGATGCGACCTCTCTCTGGTACGCTCACAATCTCATTGTTACATGAAACATCAGATGTCACAGCCTCAGCACTCACAGACACATTCACAGCCCCTAAAAGAAAGATTGACAGAAAATATGAGGTCTCTCTGCATCTGAGATTTAATTCAAAGTTTCTGGAGAATCTAACAAAGTCAAAATATGTTGTAAGGGAGATGGTGTAAAAATTCATTGGACAAAAAAATGATCATGAATGAAATAATGCAAAGAATAAAAAAAAAAACATCCCTTTTGTGGTCTGTTTCATGTGTTTACATGGTCATGCTGTGTACACAGTGATACTGTATGGCACTGTGAGTCCATGACCAATGTACACTGCTCATGGGGTTTTAGTGATGAAGTAGCTGAATCTTATTTTACTGCTGCACTGAATATAAAGTGTTCTCACTGATTCTACATGCATATCCTGGAACAAAATAAGAGGCAGCACAAACACATGCCAAGTCAATCATTGCAAGGCTGATGCAACTGTGCTCTAAGGACTGCAAACTGAGACAGAAGGTACTTTTTAACCAGAGTCAGAAATACCCCTGACACACTTAAGTAAATGTCAATCAGCTTCAAGCAGGACTCGATGCAGGAAGCATTCAATTTCTGTACCAAATGACTGATAAAGGAAAAGAGGACAGATCAAGCAGATCAAGGAAACACAGGTAAAATAAGGCAAAATGGACCCTGCTTCCCCCACAAGTTCGAGTGTTCAGCAAAATGAAGGTGTGAAGGTCTGGCCTCACCCAAGACACTGGGTGCCATCGTCCAGCTGACGGTCTTGCGTTCACTGGCACACAGACAGGATGAGTACTTGTCACCAGAGAGGGGGGTAAGCGTGTATTCTACAGAGGGGGTTGGGGTCACAGTGACCTGGCCAAGAGACACACTAGTCAGATCTTAAACTGGAACTGCATGATAGAAGATAGATAGATAGATAGATAGATTTACTTTATTGATCCCAAACTGGGAAATTCCCACGTTACAGCAGCATCAATAAAAACACAAAATAAAATTAAGAAGTGTGTACAATAGAGACTAAAAATACACTAAATATATACAGCAAAGACAATAAAAATACACTAAATAAAAATTATGGAAAAATAAAGAAAATAAGATCAAATTAAATAATAGGTCTAGAATGCAGCTTGCAGTGGGGACTTCTCAAAATGACTGAATAAATAAATAAAATGACATCCGGTGAAGAGAGCATAGAATTTGACTTATATAGGTTTAGAAGGCTAACTGATATCAATGGATTTTTTTTTTTGAGTCACTGATATTCTACCTTATATACCAGTATTGAAGATGTTTAAATCTGAAAATGTTTGTATCAGAAAACACATGAAATTAAGAAACTCAAAATCAGTCACAGGACACTAAAACACTCTCTTATCCCTGAGATAGCAATAATAATAGGACGAAATAATATTCATTCATACTTCATGTCCCATTAAAATCATATCAGGATTCTCTGGGCTTCCCATTGAAAACTAATGCATTACTGGATGGTTCCGTGTAACTAATAAATATGCAATCAGACAAACTTCATCATACCAGATCTGAACATCACTGACTGGGGGATAAAATAAAACCAATTCTGATTGAATACGTAACCTAGATCATGCACTGTCAGTGTAAAGGGCTTAATTACCATGATGCACCTGGACAGGTAGTTGAAGACAGTTGCCTTCAGCTCAAAGTGCTCCCCCCGGATGATGGAGTAGGGCAGGCTGAGCTCAAGGAAGAAGGGCTGGAAGACAGTGAGCTCTTTACGAGGAGCGAGACCAAAACCCTGAGGGGACAAGCAGAAAGCCTCTGTCTCCCAGGTGGTGATGGTGTCCGGGACAGTGAGGGGCACATCCTTGGATCCAGTCTCTCTGGATTAACAGGCGCACATAGACACACGCTTACTGGGGATCATTTGCACTGTTGCTGATTCAGTTACATCAGTCACTTTACTACACCACCAAAGAAGAAGCCACTCTGCAGCCTGATGGATCAGCTGTCAGCAAGATTTCTGCCTGAAAAAACTCTTTCTGGCATCATATAGAACCTCTTTGGGTAAGAGTGATGATAGGAGCTCACCCGACGTCCACAAGGTCCCATATCCAAGTCTCAGGGAAGAAAGTGCGGACTGTTTGTATCACTGGAGGAGATGACTCTTCACTATCAAAAAGAGTAATCGACACTTCTGGTTCAGGCAGTTGGTGTGCAACTGGTACTGGGTGGCTGTGATATCTATAAGAAATAACTGAAGAAACCAGATAATATTCAGATATTACTCAACCAGTAGCAAGGAGCAACAATAACACAATGAACTTAAATGGAATTATGCTGGTTAACCTTCAACAAAAGAAAGAAACCTTACCATTGCCACGATAGTAATATTCTCTTCCCTTATACTTGACACAAGAAGGTGTTCTGATAGCCAAATTTGTTGCCATCTTCATCCCCAAATTCTAGATAAACCAAAAACATTCATGTGTTTCTTAATTTTTTACTTAACCTGTAAAGGCTGAAGTGTCCTGTGAATATGTATATACACACATACGCGCACGCGCACACACACACACACACACACACACACACAAATATATAGATAGACTGATAGATAGAGAGTGTTGATATGATGTGCCCACTGTGGCATAAAAAGTACCTGGAAAACTGTGTAAGCATCTTTGCCGTCTCTGTCAGGTCTTGGAAGAACGTATCTCTTTGTTCTCACAGGCAAACATGATGTAGCATCTTCAACCTCATATGGAAAATGGGACAATTTCTTCACAGGCAGCAAATCAAACATCTGAAAAGAGAGATAAGGGGTGCTGCCATGAACTGCCAAGTGTTCCTGTCTTTGCACTCATTGATGTTGTTCTGTGGAGACATCTTCAAGAGGCCCTCCCACCCCTCACACAGACTGTCTGACCCTCTTCCATCAGGCAGAATGTTCGAAAGGATCTCCTCATGTATATTGTTGTATATACTATATGTTGTATATTGTTACTTTGTTGTTGTATACTGCTGTTTCATCTGCACCTTGGACCGCACGAAATGCAGCTGCAGTCACCTGTACACTCTGTTTATAGGAGATTGACAAAAAAGTTGAGTTGAGTTGAGTTGAGTTGGAGAGTACAAAAATACAAAGTGCTGCTAACAAAATGGACTGTTTTGTTCTCCAGAACAGTCTGTGTTCTCTGTGAGGTTTAAACACACTAAATGTTGGTTGGCAGAAAAATTGAGATTGTCCGCTCGCTGTCTCACCTCCCAGAACCTTACAGATCTCTCTTTGTCTGACCACTTGTTAGAAACTTGGGTGAGACAGTTCTCTTAAGTTTGAAGAGCAGATGAACTCAGCTTCTTCAAACTTAAGACTGTAGCACTGTCTTCATGTGTCGAAGAGAGTTACTGTGCATGCCTTGATATCTTCCACCAAACTCCCTAAAAAATGAATATAACTCAGACTTGGCATAAATAAAGACTCTATTTCCCACCAGCAGCTTCCAAATCCTTCCAAATTGCTGCATCCAGACTGCAGACCAAGTGTACAGTATTAAAATTAGGAAAGCCTACTTGAAGCTGACTGTCACTGCAGCTTGCATGATATCATGAGTAATATACAATATCTCAATATACAAGGAGAGCATTACTCATGAACTTCTTCCAAGCTGACAACCTTCAAGTTACGAGTCTGACTCTGTAACCTCTTGCTGAATGACGATGCAAAGGATCATGATGACAAAACAGTGGGGAAAAAAAGTAAATGATCTGCATGACTACTGCAGTTTATTCCAGTGGTTACCTTGTCTGCATCCAGCTTCTTCCCTGACTCCTTGATGAGGACACTCTTGTCGACAGCACTGATGCCACACAGAGAGTGTGGCTTGGCCGACAGCTGTAAGAAGTTTTCCTCTCCCGGGACAGCTGAGGACGGATTAAACTCCAACGACACCTGGCATGCAAACACATACACACACAGACACACACACACAGGCACCACCCTGACCTTAGGGCTTTTATCCCTTAGATACTCTGCTTAGTCACCTCATGTCAGCTACATCCCATTTCACTACAATCAGCTGACATTCAGGTTCAAACTGAGATAACCATGTAACAATGACAGTGTAACAATGACAGTGACAGGCCAGTTTCTGGTGAATATATGTAATCAAATGCTGTGATGATTTTATAGCAGTCAGCCCCAAATTAGCACTGCCCCCTTTGTCCAAAAGACTGTACTGCACTCTCACAGCAGTCAGTGGGCATGGTTCAGCTCTCATTCTCTTTAAGGTTTAGTTCAATAGGTGATAAAAGACTTTTGAAGGTCACTACCAATAATTTTGGACTCAAACTGCCACTAGCTGACACATTGAATTTAAATATGCAATATAATATTAGAAGTAAAGATTTTCAATATCTATAAATCTGGCAAAGGTCATCCCCTCCAAAATGGATATAATTACAAACATTCAGTGCCCCCAGAATTATCTTTAGCAAGGTGGAAAAGCCACTGAACCATCATTTAGATCATCATGGGACATTTGACATCAAACATAATAACAAAAAAATCGTAATATACATATAGATAATGGCTCTCTAAAACGTAAAAACCCCTAATACCAAAAATTGTATCAAGTAATAATGAAATATCAATACACACTTGAGTGGAATTTGATCAAAATGTCTCATTAGAATTAACTGAGGTTAGGGGCTTCACACAGACAAACAGTGTAGTACTGATCAATTCTGCAACAGGTATAGTCGAACAAACTGCATCATGTTTATCATATCAGAGATGAATGGCACTGACTGACCAGTGACTTTTTTTTTTTAGTTATCAGTCTAAGCTGAAACATGACATCCAGACCTCTGCTGACACCTCTTCTGCTGACACTGACCTTGTGAC
Organism: Myripristis jacobus; assembly: GCA_900302555.1. NCBI lineage: Eukaryota > Metazoa > Chordata > Actinopteri > Holocentriformes > Holocentridae > Myripristis > Myripristis jacobus. Next base: position 8,538 of record OMLB01054994.1, read on the forward strand.
TGAAGCATTTCTCGGTCGAGAAGTCAGCGCTGTGGGCAATCACAGTCTCACTGGGAAGAACAGCATATGCAACAACCTGGACCAGTGGTGCCATGTCTGGAGACACTTCAACCTCAAAGGAGACCTCACCAGAAGTCACTGCAAATCAAAAAAACTGGTGTCATCAAACCTGATCTAATTCACTAGTTATGATCAAGTCTTCCATTGGTTCAGTTCATGTCTAACAAATGCGGCATTTAAAGCTGCAAGCTGCAACTTTACAACTGCAATATAAAATTAATTTGGCCAAATGTTTAATCAAAAGAACTCTATCCTTGATCTTCTTGTTCTCCATAGCTACTGTACAGACTAGTCTATGATCTATGATGAGTCTTTGAAAACGCTGATCTTGTGCTTGCCACTGATTCTAGTGGCTTTCCTTTGAGTCCTGCTTTTGACACAGTTGCTCATACCTTTTTTTTTATGTTGAAATGAGAATCCTCTTTCCCTCTGTCCCCCTTGTCCTCTGGAGTCCCCCAGGGGGCAGTTCTTGGCCCCCATACTGTTATCTGCATGCTCTCCTTGGCTCATATTATTGGTAAGCACAGTATCCCATTTCACTGCCATCTGGATAATGCCTAGCTCCATGTCTGGACAATGAGTATTAAGCTATGTTTTGTCTCACTGATATTAAATGTTGGTTATCCCAGAATTTTCTCAACATTCAGAAAGCAAAATCTGAGATCTTTATAACTGGCCCGTGGAATTCCAGTAACCCCTTCCCTGTCAGGTCTTAGCAGCCTATCATGATGTTAAAAATGCCATCCCCAATCTGGGTATGATATATATATATATTTTTTATTGTGGCCTCATCTGCAGTCAGTGCAAGGTCCCTGTTTCTTTGCACTGAGGCTCCACAGGGTCTTCTGAATCACTCTTAGTCTGTCCCTTACCTGAGACCACTTTGCCTTGGGTGACCCTACCAGGAACTAAATGTTCAAGACAGCAAAGTTCCCAGGATCACACAAACCCCTCCACTACAATAAGGTGGCAATTCAAGGAGTGGCTCATCAGTTCAAACATGACTGAGGTGTTTGTATAAGGCAGATTAGGACTTTATGAAAATAGGCTCATTAATGAACTCATCATCCAAGCAACTGTCTTTACGGACCTGGATCATCTTGCACTTCAACTTTCACGTGTCCTTGCTTGACAATGACACCTCTAGATAGGATCTGGAGAGACAAATTGTAAGAGAATTAAACAAAATATGTGTCAAAGCTTAACCAATTTGTCATGAAACATTTTGGGAATCAACACATTATCACTGCTTCCTATGACTGTTTGTCAACAGGGGGTCTGAAAACTCCTAAAATCACTAAACCATTAAAAATCGGTGTGTGGAGTGTCAATATGTAGTTTCTGACCTGAAATAACCTCATAAATAAATTATTCCAGCAATGATGTTTAAAATTGAGAAGTATGAATCTACAAGTCATTTTAAGACTTTTTTTTCCTAATAAAAGCTTGTTGCTACCACTTTGGTCAAACACACCAAACACACACATCAGACACACTCACCAGATAAGTCACATCCACAGAGCTTTGCATCTCTCCAGCTATAGTGTACTTGACAGAGATTGGCTCCTTTTTGTCACAAGGAAGTGGTGTCTTGTCGTTTCTCTTCACCTCCAGGGAGCTGACGGATGCAGTATCAGGTGTAGAGGCCTGGACCAAGGACAGGGTGTGAGTCCCTGACTCATAGTATGGAGTCCGATATCCTCTGTCCTCCACAGTTGGTTTGGCATCAACCTGGAAGAAGAAAAGAATAAAAGAAAACTGGGATCTTTTTTAACAGCACTGATAAGGTTCTCTTGCCCTGTAAGCACATCGAGAAGACAAAAATATGAATGTCATGGCCACAAGAAGCTAATTTGGGCATGAGAATTCTATCCTGTGTTTTGATTAATTTACGTACATGATAAACTGCACAGTGGAAAGAAATGCAATCTCATTTATATACGATTTATTGCAGGAACAAAACCACGTAAATATGGAATGCATAAAGAAGGGCTGGGAAACAGAACTGGGTATAGGAACAGCAGAGGACATCTGGGAGGAAAGTCTGAAGTATGTAAACACTTGCTCTCTGAACGCTAGGCATTGCTTGATCCAGTTTAAAACCCTGCATAGGTTACATTACTCAAGGGTCAAGTTACATAAAATCTTTCTAGAAATGTCACCCACCTGTGAAAAATGTAATCAGGCAGATGCAGACTTACTTCACAGCTGTGCTCTAAGCCCCAAATTAGAAGATTTTTGGACAGCAATATTTTCATTCTTTTCAGAGGTTTTTAAGACTACAATAACATCAGATCCGCTCTTGGTTATATTGGGGACATCAGAGAACACTAGGAGCCTGCAGAGTACTCAGCATTGTCTTCTGACCGAGACAACAATTTTTAGGGATTGGGTTGCTGCATTGACAGATACCTTACATTTGGAGTGGATTCGATTTGCTCTTAATGACAGGCTGGAAGACTTCAAAAAAATTTGGAAACCAATAATCTCATATTTAAAACAAGATATAGCACAGCCCTGAGTAGCACTTGATGGGTGGGGTGGGACAAGGAGGGAGTTAGAGGTCTCATTATTTTTTATTATCTATCTCCCCAGTCATTGTTAGGGGCTGGGCAGCCTAAGCTGCCAGGACCCTCTTGTATTCCTGCGTGTTCTTCTTCTTTCTTTCTTTCTTCCGAGGAAGTCCTACTTCCCATGCGCGAAATATCACCAAATTTTGCACAAAGGTCTAGTCCCATGCCAGATTACCTCAGATGCAAACTCAAGCCAATAGTCCTGATGGTGGCGCTATAGCAAAATTCAAAACTTTGAAAATTCATAACAAATCAACCATATATGCTACAGCTTTGCAACTTTCACCAAAATGTAGCCCCAATACTGAAGAAACTTTTGTGCATTTAAACCTATTGGAAATTATGAAATTCATCACTCTGTTTTTTTCAAAAACTGTAAAACTTATGAAACCTATCTCCTCCCATAATTTTTGCTCAAATGTCACCAAACTTGCTAGAGAAAATCTCTAGACTGTCCTACACACAGATTTTTGATTTATCAAAAATTGAGCCTACGGTGCATCAAAATGTTTGACTGTATACGGTACTGTAAATATACACTTGCAAATTCTTGGTATATAAATCTTCAATGTTCATGGAAAAAATTGACAAAATTTTGGAGTCATGGTAGATGATGTATGGCAAATATCAGAATTGTATGTATTGTAACTCAATTTTTGACAGCATTTAGAATTTTGCTCTCATGTGAACAATTGGAGTCAGTGCAAGTTTTTCACTTATGGAGCAAATCAATCATTGTTAAAAACAAATGATCAACATCTCCATGCTCTCTAGATGCAATATGTGTATTTTGCCAGATCATCATGGTCAGGTTTTTGTCTTGATGACTGATTTTTTTTAGTGGTTTGAACTCTGCCTTTCCATGCATAGGCGGCTGCTATCATGTGACTGGCTTAGTCAGTTTGTGCAGCCTCATGTGAATTGGCACTTGCCAATTAGTTCAGTGAGATAGAGTGTTGTCCATCATGCCAGAAACTGAGAGTTCAAGCCTCAACTGGTGCAATGTGCTACCTTTCTTTTCATCTGCCTATTCTCCACTTGTTGCTCAGAATTGCCTAAAATTGCCCGGTCCCAACCATTGCTGCGCAGCAGCTATACTTTTTTTTTTTTTTTTTCTAATTTGTGATTTATACTACAAGTTTCACATTATGTTTGTATATATTTTAAATGAGACAATGTGTATATCAAAGAAGATTGTACTACTGATACATTGTTTGCTTCACAATACAAATATTTGAAACATAATTTACGTGCATGATACAGTTTGTTTCCTCATTTCAATTCCATTGCTACCACCTTTTGATTAATTTGTGCCTAAAAGATACACTTTGTTTCCTCAATTTTATTAAACCTGCAGTATGGGAGTTCCTACAGGAGCTCTGTATGATTTGTCTTCCTTTTGTGGCAATAAATTAAATGCTTGATTCATGGCTTCATGGAATGCCATGGAATGCATTTTCTTCCGTGCAACGGTTACATTTGTACTTTATTGAAGTAATGTATTATTTAAGTATATGTTGGAGCTAAGTCCTTCATTGTATTATACTCTGGACCTACTGCAAGGACCTACTGATCAGTGATCTAAAATGCATTTTCTTTCATTTTTATGTAAACGCAGACCCGCTATATCCAAAAAAATCTGTATTCACATATTATCACCCAGAATATGGTTTGTTAGTCCCTGGTGCACTTTTGTTGTGATTTTCATACAACTCTGAACAATGTTGAGTTTTTGATGCAGTCCTTTCATGAACATTGCTCCATGCTGTTGGACAAAGAGACACCCTTAAAGGCTAGGACAAGGGCTATCTGCAGCACTTCCCTGTGGATGACAGATGCTGTCCACAGTCCCAGACAGAAGTGTTGCAGGCTTGGACGGCTAAGGAAAGCCACAGGGCTTGAAGTGCATCGCCTACATCTCTGTTATTCTTTTAATGCAATAATGAAACAAATTCAGATTGCCTACCCTGCCAATTTAATTGTGTCTTCAAAAAAACCCTAAGATCTTGTTTAAAACTGTTAACAGCATTGTTTCAGCAAAGCCCCATTCATTACCATGTTTTTTCAATGATGACTTTAACAAGTTCCTTGCATTCTTTGTTGATAAGGTAAGGGATATTAGGTCCAGTATCCATCCAGGCTCTTGCATCCCTAACTCCAGCCCCTCTATATCTCCTTCTGCACTGAACTCCTTCAAACACTATCATCTTGCCCTCTTGATGTTTCAGCTCCTTGCCTATGTTAAAATGTTTTGCCAATCATTGGTCCCATTGTGGCAGCTATTATTGATTCTTCATTGTCAACTGGACATGTCCCTTCAAATTTTAAGCATGCAACTATCTAGCCTATAATAAAGAAAACAAATTCAGACCCTACTTTGCCCAAGAATTATAGGCAAATAGCCAAACTCCCATTCTTGTCCAGAATCCTAGAGAAGGTTATGGCCTATAATCTCACTACTGCATTGGAGAGGTACAATATTTACAATAAGTTTCAGTCAGGGTTTTGTAAACAGTGCTACATTGAAATTGCTCCTCTGGGAGGTTTTAAAATGTTAATGTCCTCTGATGCAGGTGATTGCCCTGTGTTAGTGCTTCTTGACATCAGTTCTGCCAATGACACAGTAGACCATCACATCTTGATGAAAAGGTTACATGATTGGATGGGCATACCAGGCATAGCATTAGACTGGTTAGACTGGTTTAGACTGGTTTGGTTTTGGGGTGCTTACTGTTCTTCATATAGTTAATGCTCTTGGGACATATCATAAATAGCTTTAATATTGCTTACCATTTATATGCGGATGACTTATGATTCTATTTCACATTCAAACCGAGTGAGACCTATAGGTTATCCATTCTCCTTGACTGTCTCAATGTCATTAAGGACTGGATGGCAGAAAACTCTTTACAGCAAAATGCTGATAGGACAGAGGTTTTGATTGTTGCTCCAGATAAGTTTGCCCCCATGATCATACAGAATATTGAGTCTCTTCCTTCTGCATAATTTTTGACCCATCCATATTGTTTGATACCCATGTTAAGCAGCTGACGAGATCCTGTTTCTTTCCAACCAAAAACTACACCAGGTGATTTCACTGATTACCTCATCTTAAAGCAGAGAGTAGGAACTAATTGGTGAAATCACCTGGTGTAGTTTCAGGTGTTCTCAGTCATGACTGCCCACAGCTGAAGACCTCCAACAGGGCCATCATCTATTATTTTAGAAAATATGGCCCATTGCAGAATATTTAGAAACCACTTGGGATTATTTATATGAGTGAGTGACCCCACCTGCTCAGCTTCTGGGTTTATGCCACTGCCTTCCTAAGAATAATAATGTGACTGCTAATGCTGAGAAAACAGATGCAGTTTTGATGTCTTACTTACTCGTAGTGTGATGTCCCCTCTGAAGTCAGATGTGTTCAGTGAGAAGGAGGCAACACCATTTCTGTCAGTCGTGAGGTTTTGTAAGCGACGTGCTGACCACCTGTTACCCTCAAACAGGTAGACTGAATAGTCAGGAATGGGGGTTTCATTGAAGTAAACTGCTTTAACCTAATGGAAACACAAACACGTATCAGCAATGTAAAGGGTTTATCAATGGCATTTGGATCAAGTTTAAAGAATTTCACTGAGGACATAAAGACCATATTTTGCACTCACTTTTCCTTCCACAATTGATCCTTCTTCATATAGCTTGGGGGTGTCAATAAAGGATAGTTTTCCAACAATATAAGAAAGTCTTATTGTTAGCCGTTTATGTCCATACGTAGTACCTGCAAGAAAAGCGATCATGTTACAACAGTGCGAATATCATATCTTCAAATAAGACATTGTCTGTTTGAAAATGTTTGACATACAATATGTGAACACTTGCCTGTCCCCTCCTCTTCCACTTTGGCATTGAGGTACAGTTTATCTGTCAGCACCTTTTGGTCAAGTCCTTTGAAAGTTGACATTTTGAAGGTGAAAGTAGCACAGCCAGTCTTCTCTGTCTAGAATGTACAAAGGGAGGGATGGAGAGAGAGAGAGAGAGAGAGAGAGAGAGAGAAGCCTCAAAAGTCTCAGTCAAAAGTCAAAAGTCTCAGTCTCAAAATGTGCAGATCTATGAATATGCAAATAGGCCTCAGACTTTGCATAGACACAAGTCATTATAGTCATGGTCATTTTAGGGGACATAGACACAGGAAAATTCTTTCTTGAGTGGAGGGGGACTTTAATGCTCTTAGGGTCTAGTCTAGTCCATACATTTAATATACATGAGAGAAATTTGTTTACATGTCTGGCCTGGATGCATTTTCAACAGGGAGAAAACACAGATGGCTACCAGAACTCTACCTGTTTTGTCTCTTCATAGGAAGGGACACTTATTTCAAAGGCTTTAGGGGCAGAAATCAGAATCGAACCATGATGATGAACAGGCCGGGTCACTTCAATATGAGCTTTGGCTGGCACAGGCTGTCCATATGTATACCTATTAAAAAGGTTAAAAAAAAATCTCAATGTATATTTGTAAACAACTTGTCGACTGCAGATTAATTTACTTTTGGATTCAGAGAAAAATAATTACTTGCTTACTTAAAAATACTTACGTTGCACATATTTCAGCTTGGACTTCATCCTGCACAATGCTTATTTCTTCAGGTGCTTGGGCCTTTATATCAAATTTGGGCAAAACTGGAAACAAAAACATGATTTTTAGTATTCCTCATTTACTGCTACATAACAAATTAGGTAAAAAAGGTAAAAAAAATTTTTTTTTAAAAAGCGTAACTTACCATATTTCTCAACCTTGAAATTATGATATATTTCATTTTCAGCAATCCTCACAATAACTTGGTAGCCTCCCTCACGGGCGTCAGAGCTCAAGGAATAAGAGAGCTGCACTATTTTACCATCGGATGAGGTGTTCAGCCACTGTCCAATCCGGTTTCTGAAAGGGTCCTGTAAAGAAGGGGCAGAGAGAGTATGCAATGATACTGGAAGAGGGTAAACTTTGATAAACCTCCTGTTAAACATCTATTGGAACCTAAACGG